>APFE030213765.1:6891-112111 GCA_000404065.3 Pinus taeda | reverse complement strand
ACTGTAGAAGTTATGTTTAATTTAGGTTTTTTTGCCCTGGAAGGAAACCCCTCACTATATATAAGGGAATTGTATTATGTTTATGTATATCTGTATTTTGAGTGAGGAAGAGAGAGGAGATTGAGAGCAAAGAGGGTGTTACAGTAGATCTGCCGTAGGTTGTATATCTTCAGTTTGTTGGATAATATAAAAGGAAGGATTGGTTATTTCTCCATGGACGTAGCCCAAACTGGGTGAACCATGTATATCCGTGTCTCTCTTGTTTTATGCATTTTCTGTGTTTATATTTCTACAATATTTTATGTGTTCCATTGCTCTGTAATATATAATTTTCTAAAGAACCTCTTGTGCTTCAAGGATTGATTTGAGGTCCTTTGGAATAGAAGAATGCCTTCAGCCCTTCTTCCTTCTTGTCCTTCCTAGACTATGATCAATAGCTTTCCCTTCACCTCTGTAAAACTCAAACAATAATCAGTCTGCAAGCAAGCATACAATCAAACTCTGACTGTTTAAACACCTTCCAGATAGGCAATCCCTTCTCTATCAATCAAGCATTTTGATATAACCTCCTTTGAAGGTGGGTTTAATCAAACTTAGGCTCTGATACCACCTAATCGGAAAATGGGGCACTTAGGCTTCTTTTCTAACTTACAAGAGCCTCTCCCACTTCCAAAGCTTTAAATATTCCCCAGTCTTTATGATTAACCAATGCAGAATTAAAAATGCTTGAAAATAGGTGTATGCTAGTATTTGTTTTTAACTGATTATATGCTTTAGAATCTATTGTTGTGTTGTAAGTTGATGTGCTTAAACTAATATATAGATACATATAATAGTAAATAATGCAGCAGTAAAACAAACACATAAGACAACAAATTAATGTGGAGTTCACCCAAAAATCTTGGGCTACATCTCCTTGAGCTCTAGTCATTTCGACTAGGCTCTCTGGGATTATGGCAAAGTCCTTTTACAAGATCTTAGCTCAACTCCACTATTTTACACAGCAACAATGGGTTCAAAACACCATCTTATCCCCATCTCTTGAAGCTCTTGGCTTTCTAGCTCTCGGCTCTTGGCTCTTGCTCTAGCTCTTGGCTCTATCTCTTGGCTCTGGCTCTTTAGCTCTAGCTTCTCTAGCTCTCTGCTATTTACAGCTCTTTGGATTTTTCACTTGACCTCCAAGTGACTACCTCAGCTGCTCTGTGCATTTTCTTTTGCTCACTTGACCTCTTTTTTCTTTTGCCTTTTTGCTGTCAGCGCTCCTACTCTCAATTGAGCTCTTTCTGCTCTTGTTCGCCTTAGCTTCTTGCTTTGGCTTCACTTTCTACACTCTGGCCTCAACACCCCTTTTGTCTTTGTCATTATGTTAGCTTTAAGCCAATCGACATTGTCTGTTCATTTCCTCTTTTGGGATCTCTGGCTCCCTGCCTCTGTCTATCCAATTCCCCCTTCTGAAAGTTAGTAATCATGGCATAATGCCTTCAGGGAAAGTGGCCACCTATTCTACAATGGAATGGGTCATCGATGCCTTTGAAATCCAAAAAATGGTCGTTTTCTGTTTACACAGAGAAACATTGCAAAACTAGGAAAAATCCACCAAAACACTATTCGTCAGACTTCAAATATCCATAAATCCACCCTATACTTCTATCGGGTCTGCCTTTTAATTGCTTATCGCATCTCCACCGTTGATTTGAGAGATCTAGATCCAATGGCTGAGGTTCATTTAGGGAAGCCCATTCGTATTGGGGTTAACTACCCAAAAAGGGTGGTTTTCTCTCCCCCGGTCCTGACCATGTGGCAGCCAATGTACGAGCTTGGGCGGAGCCCGGCCAAAACCACTTACCACCTATGGCTTGCCCGAAATACTGCTTGTTTTGTGATTTTATTTTGTATTTAAAAATACATGAAAACATTGAAAAATCCCATAAAATGGATTTTGACAGACTTGAATAATATATAGTGGCATTTATAAACCCTTTCGAGTCTAGATTCATCTCTTATCACATCGCATATGTGTTTTGGGTAAAATCCAAAATACACAGGAAACACGTGAAAATCTGAATTCCTGGACGTAAAATTTTATACAATCGGGCTCTAAAATCTTATCAGGTCCGGCCTTTTCATCAGCATTAGGGGTCATCGATTGTCGATCGCCTATATCGGCAATCACAATGTTGCTCGGCTGGGGGTTCTGTGTATTGCTGATGCCGATTCATCGATCCGATCATCAGCAACCGACGATTGGCAGATCCAAGTCCCGATATTGCATATCTGTCTACCTGAGTTTCCTCCACCTTCACGTAAATCTGGCCTTTACCTTTTCCCGATGCAATTTCCCTTTTTAAGGGTTTTTTTGCCATTTTTAGGGGTTTTTGCCTCTTTTTTCAAAGAAACTGGGCATCTTCTACATGCGATAACTTCTGCATCCTAAGTCCATTTTAGCCCATTCAAGCTACAGTAAATTCAGAAGGAAAAGATCTTTGCAATGGGGCTATTTCTAGGAACTTCCTTGGACTTTCATTTTTCCTCTGTGAGGATCACTAAACTTAGGAGTCTATCCAAAATCCATTTTGGATTAGATATGGTATAGGAAGTTGAAGTAGAACTAATAAACTTGGATCTACATATGCTATGGTTATTGGTTTGGAAAATAAAATGGACAACATTGTTGGGATGGGGTCCCATGGGTCAGTTTTGGGGTTAAGATAACCCAAGTTTGATACAATTTTGTAATTAATGTAAAGTCTTTGCGGTTTGTGGATGAGGAGCATATAGAGGATTAAGAATCAAAAGCGTTTAGCCCCTTGTTTTATGTAAAGTATGAGTCAGATTTGAGATCCACCCATGGTCTGCAAACCATGGCATTGTACGTAAAAGGCTATAAATAGGTGTGTCTTAGAGAGTCTAAGGCATGCTAGGAGAAGTGATAAGAAATGGCTCAATAGAAGAGAAGCAATAGCAAAGAGAAGTGGGTTAGATGCAGCTGAGTGTGCAGAGGCCTAGGTAGAGTCTGCAGCTGAGTGCACAGACCCCTGTAGCTCTGTGCGTAGGGTAGTTTTGAGTCTGTAATTCTGAATTTAAGATCAATAAATACAATTTCCAAAGAATTATTGTGCATTTCTGTTAATTGTTGTCAATATTATATAATGTGGATGAATGATGTGTTTTATGAAATATTGGTTAAATGTTGTGCAATTCTACTAAATAAGTGTTAATTATGTACACAATGTATGTTTATGTGTTTTCATGAAGACTTTGATGCATTCTTTGATGTTTACGAATAACTTAAGTAAATTTGCACGAACCCTAATTTAGGATTGTTTTCTGATGTGTGTTAGTGGATATATTGACTAGTAAAGGTCCTCAAAGACCAATCCTAGACCTTCGTGAAGGTCTAAAGGCCATTTTGAGAGAGTTGCAACATTCTTCCCTAAGAGAGTATCAATATGCTCGAAGGCAGATTGAGGCGCTAAAGGCATCACACTAATCTCTGGATGCAGAAACTTGGTTCTTGCATCACCCCATACTGCTTTAGGTGAGACTATAGCCTGCACTATGTGTGTTGTTTCTGAAAGGGCTAGTAGTGTAGGGATTTGTTGGTTGGCACAACTAACTTTGAACCTGGGTTAGGACCCGCTAAGCCAAAAAATGGTTCCATAATCAAGACCGAGATCTACTTAAAATAGATGTGTGATGTCGCATCACTAGAATCCGACCAAGAAATAAATTGAAAAGTGGTTGGATCGGAAGATTCACGAGTTCGCGATGAAAGAAAATAGGAATCTGCACATGTCGAAGGAAGAGTGGTTGAACATGTATCTATATACAGAGATACACGAAATCTTCTTCTACACTTTTCCCTTTGAGTTGTATGAGTGTTTATCTAAATTGATAGATAGCCAAGGAACGTGGAAGCTTTATAATCCTATAATGTGGACTCCTAAATTAGTGCGACAATTAGAAGCCTCTAAAAACCAGATCACACAGGCTATTGATCATTGGCTCGATCATATTTTTGGAGGATTTGTTACAGAATTTGCAGTTGATACCTTAGTGAACTACAATGAAGTGGAGCGACGATTTTTCAAAGAACCGCGAGGTAAGTATTTAATATCTTTGAATACCTGGATTAAAATGTTGTTTTTTGAAAAATGAGTTATGCCATTGCCTTGATGTTTGGAGCTATGTGAAGTGGAAAACTCTTTAGGGATCGAGAGAGATCATGTCCATAATATAGCCCATTGATTAGACCTCCTTCGAGCGACGACGACGAAGGGGTACAGGCCACACCATGGAGTGATGTCCAGTTGATATCATAGGGTTTTCCATGAACACATCATCGATCCACTCCACCTCCACCACATATACCTTTGCCCACACCTCCACCACCACCTCAATTCAACATGGCAAACACTATGAATATGTTGATTTTCAAGGGCATCATGAGTGAAGATACAAATCAATTATATTTTGTTTTGAATGATGTTTGGACAACACAATAGATTATTGATGATAATATAAAGAAGGCAAAATTGGTTACCACTCTGCAAGATTGAACGCTGACATGTTGTATTAATTATTGTTCTGATAATCCCCTTGCATCGCTAGCAGAGACTAAGGCTGCTTTAAACAAGGAATTTAGTAAGCCTAAGTCTGACTTGCAGTCAATAGTTGGATTTAGGGAAATCATGATAAGGGTTGATGAGACACCTTGGGAATTATATCAAAGGTTGAAGTGTTAGATTCGATAAACTAACATGCAGCTCACAAATGGACAACATTGTGAGTGGTTTATAGCTTTGCTTCTACCCAACCTGAGAATTTCTCTATTGCAATAGATTATTGGAACTCAGGTAGAAGCCTTGGAAATAATGATGAGGTTACATGCAAGATCTATTCAAGATGCGAACTTGGGGGTACAATAGATCCACTCTTAGTTACTGAGCCTCTGCTTAGAATTGCAAAGCTTGAAGAAAGACAAGGAGACTAAACTAGAGGTGCATGCAGAAGTCTGGTGTCTGAAGTGCAAGAGCCAGGGGCACAACAAATACCATTGTCCTGTATTCATGAATTATATTACAGGAAGGGGACCAATTCACCTGAAGCTGGAAGCCCCAGCAGGGCCGAGCGTGGGGGTTGTGCTATGGTGCACTATTTGTCATCTTGCTAGACAACATACGATGAATAATTGTCACTTATTTTAGAATTTTGTCCAGACACCTCAACAACTGTTATGTAACTTCTGCAAATCTATGGGCCATGATGAGTGCCACTGTCACAGCTATGAGTTGATGATGGAAAGAACACCTACATACCAGATGCAAGTAGAATCTTGACCTCCAAATTAGGGCAACGGGGGGGGGGGGCATGTGAAGGTTATCAGGGGTGAGGACGCGGTAGAGGAGGAGGGTCGGGTAGAGGCCGTGGTTAGGTTATCTGTTACAATTTCAAAATTCCAAGACATTATGCACGAGAATGTTAGAATTAGACATGCTCGTCATGTCAATACTATAGCCAATTTGACCATACCATAGAAGAATGTCATGTGATGATAGCTAAAATTCAAGATAAGAAAGCACAACCTCAATAGCCTACACAGAACTTACATATGATGAGAGCTGAGCCCCGCGAGGAATATCAAAGCGTGAATATAGTGTTGAGAAGTGGAATAACGAGTGGTGATGATAAGGGTAAACAACTTGAAGAGGACAGATGGGTCTGCAAGGCCTGAGAGAAGGAACTGGGTTTTGATCTGGTGTGTGCTAAGGAAACATTTATGGAGGCCAAGAAAAGATTCGCTGAGGTAGCCACCTCAGGAAGTCAGGACAAGGTGCAAGAAACCAACGCACCTACAGAGGTTGATCCCTCTGTTCTTACTATGGTTTTAGAGACCTGCATAAATCTGCTACGTAAGATCAAAGTTGTGGAAGGTTTGAAGGAGTTGATAAACAGATGCGACAACAAGGAGAAGGTCCTTGATGGACACTGGGTAGTCAAAAAAATTGGCAAACATAAGGCACGAACAAGGCATGAGATGAGGCTCACCGTGCAGATAGGTGATTATGAGATGGACCGAATCATTTTGGATCTAAGGTCTGATGCAAACGTTTTGCCAAAGAAAACATGGGAAAGAATGGGGAGACCTGTGCTATAATGGTCTCTGATTCAGCTCAGAATGGTGAACCAACAAAAAATCATTCCTATGGGACAATTATATATAGTAAGAGTTGATATAGAAGGTGCAAGTGTGATGGCTGACTTTGAGGTGATAGAGATCGTTGATGATAGTAATCTATACCCTGTGCTCCAAGGAATTGAATGGGCCATTGATATGAATGGGGTTATCAATTTGAAGAAGAGGACAATGTTATTTGAAAGGAAATCGCTTTAGCTTGTAGTACCATTGGACCCTGCAAAACGGGTGCACTATATTGAACCAGTCCGTGATTATGAAGAAAGTGAGGATGAACTGGATCAAATCTACAAAATAATAGCACAAGACCATGACTGGATCAACTCGATGGCACATGGAAGGACTACACGGGACTGGGAGAGTTCCTGCAGCTCTGATTCATATGAAGAGTTGGAGCATTGGAAAAATTTCTTGCATGAAGTATCCACACTACGATGCAATATGATGACAAAGTCGCTACGTTGTGTTTCGTTGAAGTAAGGAAACTGCCCTATTATGATGGTTTTACTAATGTAGATAGGTTTTTGGATGCATTCAAGCGCAAAGTCCCTAAGGATCATCACCTCCAAGCCTTAGATTTGGCACTACATGCTACGCCAACATGGTGGTGGTGTATGCATAAACATAGTTTTGAGGGATGGTGGGATTATAAAAGAATGATGAGGTTATGGTTTGGGTGTTCTAACACTATATTGACTAATAAATATATCAGGAAGGATGATCTACACGATCACTTAAAAAAATGGACCAAAGCATGGGGAAAAAACCACATACAAAGTGGGTGCACCTATTTTTCCATACATTGGATACAATTCCCATGAATTGGTATCTAGAAAAGGAGCTCTGCCATGGCACCACAGAGTGGGATATATTGAGGTAAGGGATTTTATTGACCTTCATTTTTGAAGACGGCTTCACAAGAATCGATGAAGCCCTACAAGAGATTAAGGCAATTATCTTCAGAATTCCGCAAGAACCTATGGAATGGATCCAACTAGATTGGAGCACCCAGCTACGCCATGCGCTGGAATGCTATAATGTGACCATTGAAGGGGAGGATGAATATCCAAGAAACATTAATATTCCGAAGGCAGAAGGGAATCATGAACTCGAGGTCCCACAAATAGACAACCCAAACATCACCGCACCTTTGAAAACAAAGCAAGTAAACATTGGCACTGAAGCAAAACCAAAGTTTGCAAAGATTGGAGATTATTGGGATGACACTACAGTGGATAATTTTTTTGAGTTACTCCATGAATACCAGGATCTATTCTCTACCAAGTTCTCGGATTTGGAGGGCATAGTTAGAGATATGAGCATTATGAATATCACTCTGAAGCTGGAAGCGAAGCCTATTAAATAGAGGCCGTATCACTTTAATCCTAAATACAAGGAAAAGGTTCGCCTAGAGTTGGATAAGATGCTGGAGGTAGCCATCATAGAACCAATCGAAGAGTCTAATTGGGTGAGCCCAATGGTGGTTCAGGAGAAAAAATAGAAGGGTGAGATAAGGATTTGCGTAGATCTGCAGAATCTTAATGATGCATGTGTCCATGATCCATTCCCAACACCATTTACTGATGAAGTATTAGACAATGTTAGAGGGAAGGAGGCCTACTCATTCACTGACAGGTTTTCGGGGTATCATCAGATTAAGATCGCGCCTAAGGATAGGAAAAAAATGATCTTCGTGATGGAGTATAGTTGTTTTCAATACAATTTGATGCCATTTGGACTCAATAATGTGCCTGTGATATTTTCTCGCATAGTCATCGAAGCGCTCAAGGAGTTCATTCATAAGTTCCTAGAAGTGTACTTTGATGACTGGACAATGTTCAGACTAGTAAAACACCATCTAGCAAGCCTATGATTGATGTTGGATACGTGTTGCAAATACTAGATCGTGCCAAATTTGAAGTAATGTATCTTCTATGTTCCCTTTGGAATCTTGCTGGGTCACGTGGTGTGCAAGCAAGGGCTGATGTTGGACCCTGCAAAGATTGTAGTAATTGTGAATTTGGAGGCCCCAAGGAACATTAAGCAGTTGCTCGCGATGCTGGGACATACGAGATATTACAAAAAAATTATCAAAGCATATGCTCAAATTACCACGCCTATGGAAAAATTGTTGAAGAATGATGAAACCTTCTGTTGGGACGAAGAATTCCAGCACAGCTTAGATGTATTGAAAGAAAAGATGGTCATTGCACCGATCTTGGTATTCCTTGATTGGAAGAAGGAGTTTCGCGTACATGTGGATGCCTCTTGTATTGTGTTGGGTGCAGTGTTAACACAGGCCGATGAAGGAGAAATGGACCACCCTATAGCCTTTGCAAGTAGGAAATTATGAAAGGCTGAGAAGAATTACTCAACCACTGAGCACGAAGGATTGGCCATGGTGTACACGCTGCAGAAATTCAAGCACTATCTATTAGGAGGGAATTTCAAGATGTACACAGATCATTCTACTTTGAAATAACTAGTCAATAAGCCTGTGTTGGTGAGGAAGATCTGCAGATGGTTGCTACTATTCCATGAGTATGACTTTGAAGTAATTGTGAAGCCAGGGAGGTTAAATGTGGGACCTGACCATTTGTCGCGGATCGAAATAGGATAGGAGCCTAATAATTTGGAGGAGGGGTTGCCAAATGCGTAGCTCTTTGTGGTGCACATAGCAGATAATCATTTGCAGATATTATTCACTTCTTGACTACGGGGATGGCACTGAAAGGGTATACAAGTTAGCAAAAGAAGGAACTTGCAGTTCGTGTGAATTTTTTTTTAGTTATTGCGAGACATTTGTATAATTTGGATGCTGATGAAATATTGCCAAGATGATGCGAATGTTTTTCCAAAGAAAACAAGGGAAAGAATGGGGAGACCTGCATTGCAGTGGTCTCTGATTCAGCTCAGAATGGTGAACCAATAGAAACTCATTCCTATGGGATGATTATATGGAGTAAGAGTTGATATAGAAGGTGCAAGCATGATGGCTGACTTTGAGGTGACAAAGATCATTGATGAGAGTAATGCATACCCTGTGCTCCAGGGAATTGAATGGGCCATTGATATGAATGGGGTTATCCATTTGAAGAAGATGACAATATCGTTTGAAAGGAAATCACTTCAAGTTGTAGTACCCTTGGACCCTGCAGAAGGGGTGCGCTATACTAAAACAGTCTGTGATTATGAAGAAATTGAGGATGAACTGGAACAAATCTACAAAATAATAGCATGAGACCAAGACTAGATCAACCTGATGGTAGATGGATAGATTGCATGGGACTAGGAGAGTTCCTGCACCTCTAATTCAGATGAAGGGTTGGAGCATTGGAAAAATCGCTTGCATGAAGTATCCACACTATGATGCAATATGATGACAA
This sequence comes from Pinus taeda, assembly GCA_000404065.3. NCBI lineage: Eukaryota > Viridiplantae > Streptophyta > Pinopsida > Pinales > Pinaceae > Pinus > Pinus taeda. Next base: position 102,529 of record APFE030213765.1, on the reverse strand, counting down.
AGTCGTTACATTGTGTTTCATCCGAAGTAAGGAAACTGCCCTATTATGATGGTTTTACTAACTTAGATAAGTTATTGGATTCATTCGAGCGTGAAGTACCTAAGGATCATCACCTCCAAGCCTTAGATTTGGCACTACGTACTATGCCCACACGGTGGTGGTGTACACATAAAGATAGTTTTGAGGGATGGTGGGATTATAAAAGAATGATGAGGTTATGGTTTGGGTGTTCTAACACTAGATTGACTGAGAAATATAGTGGGAAGGATGATCCGCGTGATCTCACTTAGAAAAATGGACCAAAGCGTGGCGAACAAAACCACAGCCAGAGTGGGTGCACCTATTTTTCCATACATTGGATACAATTCCCATGAACTGGTATCTCGAAATGGAGCTCTGCCATGGCACCGCCAAGTGGGATATATTGAGGGAAGGGTTTTTATTGACCTTCATTTTTGAAGATGACTTCGCAAGAATCAATGAAGCCCTACAAGAGAATAAGGTAGTTATCTTCAAAATGCCGCAAGAACCTATGGAATGGATCCAACCAGACTGGAGCACCTAACTACACCATGTGCTGGAATGCTATAACATGACTGCTGAAGGGGAGGATGAAGATCCAAGAAACATTAATATTCCAGAGGTGGAAGGGCATCGTGAAGTTGAGGGCCCACAAATAGACAACCCAGACATCACCGCACCTTTGAAAACAAAGCAAGTAAACATTGGCATTGAAGCAGAACCGAAATTTGCAAAGATTGGAGATTATTGGGATGAAACTACTGTGGATAAAGTTTCTGAGTTACTCTATGAATACCAAGATCTATTCTCTACCAAGTTCTCAGATTTGAAGGGAATAGTTGGAGATTTGGGCATTATGAATATCAATCTGAAGCCGAAATTGAAGCCTATTAAATAGAGGTCGTATCACCTTAATCCTAAATAAAATGAAAATGTTTTCCTGGAGTTGGATAAGATGTTGGAGGCAGACATCATAGAACCGTTCGAAGAGTCTGACTGGGTGAGCCCAATGGTGGTTCAGGAGAAAAAATAGAAGGGTGAGATAAGGATTTGCATAGATCTGAGGAAGCTTAATGATGAGTGTGTCCATGATCCATTCCCAATACCATTTATCGATGAAGTATTAGACAATGTTGGAGGGCAGGAGGCCTACTCATTCACTGACAGGTTTTCGGGGTATCATCAGATTAAGATCGTGCCTGAGGATAGGAGAAAAATGATGTTAGTGACAGAGTGGGGTTATTGTAAATACATTGTGATGTCATTTGGACTCAAGAATGTGCCTACGATATTTTCTAGCATAGTCATCACGCTGTTCATGGAGTTCATTCATAAGTTCCTGGAAGTGTACTTTGATAAATGGACAATTTTCGAACTAGTAAAGCACCATGTAGAAAGCCTGTGCATGATGTTGGATATGTGTCGCAGATACAAGATCATGCTGAATTTGAAGGAATGCATCTTCTCTGTTCCCTTTGGAATCTTGTTGTGTCACGTGGTGTGCAAGCAAGGGTTGATGGTGGACCCTTCAAAGATTGCAGTAATTGTGAATTTGGAGGCCCCAAGGAATGTTAAGTAGCTGCGCACGATGTTGGGACATACGAGATATTAGAAAAAATTTATCAAATCATATGCTTAAATTACCACACCTATGGTCAATCTGCTAAAGAGGGACACAACCTTCTGTTGGGATGAAGAATTCCAGTGCAATTTAGATGTATTAAAAGAAAAGATGGTCACTGTGCCGATCTTGGTATTCCCTGATTGGAAGAAGGAGTTTCACGTACATGTGGATGCCTCTTGTATTGCATTGGGTGCAGTGTTAACATAGGCCAGTGAAGGAGAAATGGACCACCCTATAGCCTTCGGTGAGTAGGAAATTATCAAAGGTTGAGAAGAATTACTCAATGAATGAGCATGAAGGATTGGCCATGGTGTACGCACTAGAGAAATTCAAGCACTATCTGTTAGGAGGGCATTTCAAGATGTACACAGATCATTCTTCTTTGAAATACCTAGTCAATAAGCCTGTGTTGGTGGGGAAGATTTGCAGATGGTTGATACTATTCCATGAGTATGACTTTGAAGTAATTGTGAAGCCAGGGAGGTTAAATGTGCGACCTAACCATCTGTCATGGATCAAAATAGGATAGAAGCCTAATAATTTGGAGGAGGGGTTGCCAGATGCGTAGCTCTTTGCGATGCACGTAGTAGATAATCATTTGTAGATATTATTCACTTCTTGACTACGGGGATGGCACCAGAAGGGTATACAAGTTGGCAAAAGAAGGAACTCATAGTGCATGTGACAAATGTTTCAGTTATTGTAGGACATTTGTATAAGATGGATGTTGATAAAATAGTGCAAAGATATGTGCTAGATTTTGAGAGGGATAACATTCTTGCTAAAGCCCATGGAAGGGTTGCAGGAGGCCATTATGTAAGAAAGGTGACTACGCAAAATATTTTGCGCGCATGTCTATGGTGGCCAATGCTGCACAAGGATTCCAAGGCGTATTATAAGGCATGCGATGTATGTCAGAGAACAGGTAGACCAAGGATGAATTTCCATTACAACATCAAGTATCTTTGCAGCCCTTTCAGAAATGGACGATTGATTGCATTGGGCTAATCCATCCCCCAAGGAAGAAAATTGGTGTGTGCTATATAATCACCGTGATGAAATATCTAACCAGATGGGCAGAGGCACAACCAGCTAAGGATTGTATAGGGGCTATAGCAACAAAGTTTTTTTTGAGTATGTCTTAACTAGATTTGCCTACCCGAAAGTGTTGATGAGCGATAGAGGTACACACTTTCTAAATGAAACAATCAACCCATTGATAGAAGAATTCCAAGTCTACCATTAGTAGAGTACACCATATCACCCACAAGCCAATGGAAATGTTGAAGCCTTCAACAAGATTTTGGAGAACGTGCTGACAAAGATCTGCAATGTGTAACAAAATGACTGGGATATGTGCATATTTGCAATAGTATGGGCTTATAGGACTACTTGCAAGAAGCTGACAGGACAAACGTCATTTAGATTGGTCTATGGTGTAGAAGTTGTAATGCCGATGGATTATATTGTGCCTAGTCTGCGCATAGTACCTCTCACAGGTATGGCCGATCGCGAGGACTTGGAGGAAAGTCTCGTGAAACTGATGGAGCTCGAAGAGGATCGATTTTTGGTAGGATTTCGTCAACAAGTATAGAAGGAACGCAAAAAATCATGGCACAATTGCCACATTATGCTTCGCACATTCAAGGTAAATGATATTGGCCTGTTATATGATAGTAAATTCACTAAGTTTCGGGGGAAATTCAAGATGCATTAGTGAGGGCCATATATTATCAAAGAAATTACAAATGGAGGTGCAGTTCAGCTCGTGAAGCGGAATGGAGAACCTTTTCTGGGCAGAGTGAATGGGAGCAGATTGAACCTTTATATAGGGGATCCTCCGCAATGAGTATATGGCGACAGGACAGTCTTAGTGCTCTAGGTAGTTGCAAGGGAATGTGGGACTATAAACTACACTTCCAGGTTTGGAGGACTACACAGTAGGTGGGCTACATGGAAAATAATGAAGTTGCAACCTGGGAAGCTGCACTCAGGAAGTTGCGCCATGGAGGGAGGTGCTACACATCACACTAGAAAAGTGACTGTTGAAGTCACTGTTTATGACTTGATAGCCAAAATATGGTTAAGAGGAGTGGGCTCGCGGCATTTAAGGAAAAATTCTTTGAAGATCTACCACCAAAGAAAAATTCATTATAAAAAATTGGGGGGAATGATCAAATTTGAATTCAAAACCCCCTATAAATTATGCATGCCATTATAATAGAGAACACTTTGCGCTCTCAGAATTTCCAGTTAGATTTGTTGTTTGTCACCTATGAACCACTCGTATGCCAAAGATTTACTCGTGAGCCCCACATTTGCTAAGTTGTCTGAGCTAAAACATAAGTTTATCCTAGAGAAATGCTTGGTCCAAGTCCTATTGAGACTGCAAGTATTGGCGATGTCACCTTTGAGGGAGCTTCCCTAAAAGTCTTAAGTATGGAAGCTCCATCCCTTGTGCCTATGGCACCAAGGTCACCTAGGCTGAAGCCTACCCCTGCTGGAGAAACCCAAACATCTAAACCAAAGAAGGACAAGTAGAAGAAGCCAATGGTGGTGCATGCATTCACCAAGAAGCACACTAAAGCACAAAAAAGGAAGAAAGATAAGCAGCCAGAGAAGTTGGTCGACCTGGAGGCGAAAGAAGGCCATGGAACATAAGACATAGATGCTGAAGGAGTGGAGCCCATCACCAAGCTACCTGAGTATATCCCTCCGCGAAAGAGAAAGGAAAATATCACAATGGACCTAGAATATGAGAAATTCACCATTTCCCTGCCCCTACTACCTGAGTAGGTTCCTTTTGAAGGTCCTTAGCTCACACGGATCCCACTGTTAAAACTGGAGGATTAGGACCTCATAGATCACACTAGGTTTCCCCACTTGGAAATAGATAAGTATATGAGATGGGTTTACTTTGCAAAGTCAAGTGTGAAAGAATTAGAGACGGAGGAATGGATCTAGGGGTGGAGCACTCTAGGTTACTCAATCTGATGTGGGTACCCCATTATCACAACACCCTATTAATACAATATGTGTGCGCTAGCTGCTCACTTTGGTGCATGATGGGTGCTTATGGCTAGGAGGGCCTAGACCCATCATAGATATGCTCATCCATAAGATCATGCACCTCCCTTATAAGGGCATGAACCCGAACAAGGAGTTTGGCGGAAAGACGGGGGAGAAGGACCTTGTAGAAAGAATGGAGAAAGATTATGACCTCGTAAAGAAGTCGCACAGGTATTCAATTCTCTCTATCTCAAACCTCGTAGTTCAAATAGCCACCCAGATCTTAGGGTGATGAGGAAATTTGACGCGAATGAAGTTCTGACGCCCGTAGTTTCCTTAACTGCATAGTGTGTGAAGTGCATACAGTTCAATTGGGGGAGATAACTCTGCCAAGAGTTCCTAGTGAATTTCCGCGAAGCTAAGGATGAGACCAAGCCATTTCATTACGCTTGATTATTGTTGTCCATTATGTTAGTTGCATGGGAGTTGTCAGAGGACAACTAATTTCCTTCGCTTGACGAAGGATTACCAGAGGTAGCACAATTCACTTCCTTATGGGCTACTAAGGATCTCGCGTGCATTACAGAAATGAAGATATTTTGGGTCCTTATGGAATCCAATCTCTGCATGGCCATTAACCAGCATCCGAGGTTGTACCCAACCTTGTTCATGCAGTTGTGAGCCTATGCGACATTCAAGGCTGACTTCCGCAGGGTGTATATTGATCCAAATTTAAATAGGAACACAAAAAATTATAGATATAACCATAAATACAAAGATGCAGTAGAAATAACACTTCATTTCATTAATATCAAATATTGAAATATGCTTACAAACATAATGGAAATAAGACTAGCTTGGGCGATGGTAGCTTATCTTTGAGAAGAGATGTGGTGGCTACATGCCTCTGAGCTGTGTTATAATGTGGCTCAAGGGACGTTTTATTATTGAACAATAAGAGCAAATCCTAAAAGATCAAAACCCTAACCCAAGGAGATGTAATGCCAAGAGTTTATGGGCCCCATTCGGGTTAGTTGGACATCCAACTTCCTGGGGTCATGACTTGGTCATACTATCTCTGTTTGACCAAGGACTATGATGGAAAATATGATTTTAACAAAATATTATTGGCAGTAGATTGCCAAAAAACATCGTTTAGGGCCTCAAAACAGCTCTAGTAGTTTAGGACCCAAAAAAATGCCAAAAATAGTAAATTGTGCTATAATTAAGGAAATTGAAAGAAACAATGGTGGGGGTCCAAGTGGAATTGGCGAGTGGCCACCAATATCCACCTGGATTATTCCTTCCCCCTTAGGAAGAAATGGTGCCTATTGTGTTGAGTTCCTCCATGAGATGAGAAAACTTCTGCTGAACTTGGTCCCTGGTGAGCCACTTGCCCTGGTGAGGGAGTTGGCCCGCTTTAACAAATCGATAAAGTTGGATCTTCTGCTGGCAAGTGTGCTTGCTCTATGTGTCCATGATCGGATTAGATGTGGATTTTTCCATGCAATCTAGATTTGACTTTGTAGGTGTGAGTTGTTCCGCAATGTCTGATGTGTCTAGTAATGGTGGGAAGTATGGTTGAAGGCAATCCACATTGAACACTAGGTGTAGGCCAAGGAATGGGGGAATGTTGATCTCAAATGCATTGTCTCCCATAGCCTTGGTAATCATCTAAGGACCATATCAGAGTGGTCAGAGTTTCTGATAGGCTTCGGTAAGGTGTTCCTTTTGCAAATGAAACCAAACTTTGTCACCCACCTAAAACTTGTTTGACACCCGATGTTGATCATGTCGCTGTTTGTACTTGCCATTTGATTTCTCCAGAATGTCATGGACCTTTTGGTGGATATGTTGGATGTGCTCAATGAAGTTGTTTGCCTTACCTATTTTAAACTGGACATGAGCCGAATCTACCTTAGTAGCTGCAAATGGCATGGCCACTTCAATGAGACATAGTGGCTAGAAACACAAGTCGACCTGAAAAGGGTTGTGGCCAGTCGAGCTGTGGAGAGCCCAATTCTAGTTGTGTTGGACATAGGGGAGGCTCTCATCTCACGTGTGTGGATTCATTTAGTTGTACATGTACAAAATGTGTACGATTATCCTGTTGACGAACTCTGTCTAGCCATCAGTTTGGGTATGGAAAGTTGTGGACTTAGTGAGCTTGGTGTCCAACATCAACTAGACACTGGACCAAAATGTATTAAGGAACTTGTTGTCCCGATCTAAGATGATAGACTATGGGATCCCAAAGTTTACCCACACTCGTTCAAAGAAGAGTTTAGCAATGGCTTCCGTTTTGATATTCTTCTTGCAGGCATCCATAATGGCCATCTTCGAGAATTTGTCAATGACCACAAAAACACAGTTGTTGCCATGCTTAGTAGAAGGAAGGCCCAACATGTAATCCATGGAGATGGATTCCCAAGGTCGACTAGGGGTAGGCAGTGGAGTATAGAGGCCCTGATTATTGATGGTCAGTTTGGCAATGGCACAGGTAGTGCAGGATCAGATGTACTTCGTGACATCCTCTCGAAGATTCGGCCAATAGAAATACTTCTGCATTACTGCCACTATTTTCTCAACCCCGAAATGCCCAATGACCCGACTGTAGTGTGCTTCCCAAATCATCTTGGCACGCTCACTTGAAGGGACACAAAGGTGTCCCAGATGGCATAATAGGGCATCCTAGAGGTGAAAATATGGAATTTGCTGACCCTCCAAGAGCGTCTAGTATGTGTGGCCAAATTCTGTGTCGCTTTTGTAGAGAAGTAGGCAATCAGAAGTCTCGTGCCCACAAGATTTGAGCACGGTTGTTAATTCCATGATCAGTGGTCGACTGAGGCAATCTACAACATTATTGGTGCTGCCCTTCTAATACTTGATATTCAAATGGGATTGTTGCAGGTATGTGGATCACTTCTCATGGCAATCATTTTGCAACTTCCCTTACATTTGTATGAACTGCAGGGGTCGGTGGTCTATGTGGATGACCGTTTCCTTCCCCAAATGTAATGCTTCCATTGTCAGTAGGCCTGCACAATGGAATATATCTCTTTGTCATAAGTGGGATACTTCCGGACTATGTCTGAAAGTGTCTCATTGTGATATGCCACTGGATGCCCCTATTGAGTAAGGACTGCCCCAAGAGCATAGTCAGTGGCATTTGTCTCGATCTCAAATGGAAGTTGCAAGTTTGGTAATGTGAGCACTGGTGCAGAGCAGAGGCAATGTTTCAACTCTATGAATGCCTTATGTTGATATTCATACCAAAAGAATTTTTCTCTAACTTCTCTGTTGGTGACTTGACTCAAGGGCCAAGTGATATGAGAAAATCCCAACATGAACTTGTGGTAGAAATTGGCAAGACCCAGAAAGCTGTGGAGCTCTATCAGAGTGGTTGGAGCTGGCCAATCCCAAATGACTTGGATCTTGGCCAGATCTACATGCACCCCCCGTTCATCAATAATGTATCCCAGATACTAAACCTGGGTCATGCCAAAAGTGCATTTCTCCAAATTGGCGCATAGCTTGTGTTGCCGCAATGTTTGGAGAACCTGTCGGATGTGGTGGAGGTGCTCTTCCCAACTCTGGCTGAAGATCATGATGTCATCCAAGTATACCACTACAAATGAGTTAGTGAATGGATGCAAGATGTCATCCATTAGCCTCATGAAGGTTGCAGGAGCATTCTTCAACTCGAAAGGCATAACCAACCATTCGAAAAGGTTGTCCTTGCCTTTGATGGCAGTCTTCCACATAACGAAGGGTTTGATTGGTACCTGGTGATATCCTGATTTCAAGTCGATCTTGCTGAAATATTTCCTCCCCTTCAGTTGATCCAAAAGGTCATCAATCCATGGGATCGGGTACCTATTCCCCATAGTCAATATAGAGTCTCCAAGTCCCATTCTTCTTCTGTACCAACACAATCAAGCTCCCACAAGGCGATGAACTCGGATGGTTGTGACCTTTCTGCAGTAGCTCCTGAATTTGCCTCTTGATTTCATCGTTCTCTAGAATGGAGCACTGATAGATTGGTCCATTAGGTAGTGGTGCACCTAGGGTCAGATTGATGGAGTGCTTGACCTGACAGTGCAGAGGCACCCCTGTGTGGGAGGTGAAGATGTCCTCGTACTCCTCCATGACCTTGTCCATCTGTTGTTGTCGTATGGAGGGGCCCTGTCTGGAGGTCATGGCCACCATTTTCTTCTTTCCTTGATGGCGTATCATTAGGAAAACAAATTTCCCAGCTTTTGGAAATTGGTGGCTAGCTACCAATTCCACTTGGACCGCCACCATTGTTTCCTTTAGTTTTTCAGTTTCCTTAATTGTAGCACAATTTACTATTTTTAACAGCTTTTTGAGTCCTAAACTTCTAGAGCCATTTTGAGGCCCTAAGTGACGTCTTTTTGGCCATCTACTGCCAACAATTTTTTGATAAAATAGTCTTTTCTGTCGTAATCCTTGGATAGATCTTTCCAACAGGGTATTATGCATGTCAAACGGAGATAGTATGACCAAGTCGCGACCCCAAGAATTTGCCTATCCAACTAACCCCAACAGGGCCCATAAGCTCTTGGCATTACATCTCCTCAGATTAGGGTTTTGGTTGTTTAGGGTTTGCTTGTGGCTTGGGGGCACCTTTCCCTTACTTCGGATTCGTAGATCCAAAGTCTCATATCTTCTGTTTAAACTTTTTCTCGATCTTGATAGCATATTGGTATGTCGTGCTGAGCGAGGAGATGTCCAGGAATTCCATTTCGTCCTGGATGTACCTATGTAGGCAGTCATGGTACTTGAGAACCAAATGCTTCTCAGAATTCTTGATACCCAACTTCGTGCAAAAGGTATGAAAAACATTGGTAAACTCCGACACATCTTTGTCCCTTCCCTGATGCAGCATTGTTCACTTTATGTATTTATCCTCATAGCTCCCCACAGGTTAGTATTGCTCCTTGATGGCATCCCAGAATGAGTTCCAAGTGGGTACGGCTGAAAATAGTGAGTTCATACTTTCATCCATCTGCTCACAATATATTTCGCACCAATCCTTGATGTGGAGGGCTACTTTGAGAAGTGCAAAAGTGATATTTTCTCGGCTCGAAAAATCATGAACAGAAAAATATCATTCTAGCAGATTTAACCATTTATCTACATCATCTACATATATCTGACCTTCAAATATGGGAATTTCAAAGTTAAGTTGTACCTTAAAGGGTGTGGTGCTTCCAGAGTAGCTGCTGGAAGTAGATGTGTCGCCCTTGGGTAGTCGCTAAAGGATCTAGGCAAAGTTGTCCATCATCGTGTTCCTTTGTCACTCAAGGGCTTCTTCGAGCAAGATTTTGATAGGATCTCCTACCCCCTCGTCTTTCTTTTCATCCACCATGGGAGGCCGTTGGTATTTGCGAGGCTAGTATTGCAAGGGTTATACTAGTTTGAGCCCTAAATTCTTATATCCCAACCTTGTTGGCGACATGCAAAGAAAAATATAGAAAGAGTAGACCGCTTTGATACCACTTATCCAGATTTAAATAGGAACGCAACAAATTACATATATAACCATAAAGACAAAGATGCAGTAGAAATAACATTTAATTTCATTAATATCAAATACTGAAATATGCTTACAAACAAAATGGAAATAAGACTAGCTCGGGCGATGATAGCTTATCTCTGAGAAGAGATGTGTTGGCTACATGCCTCTGAACTATGTTACAATGAGGCTCAAGGCCATTTTTATTATTGAAAAATAAGAGCAAACCCTAAACAACCAAAACCCTAACCCAAGGAGATGTAACGACAACAGTTTATGGGCCCTGTTGGGGTTAGTTGGACAACCAACTTCCCAGGGTTACGACTTGGTCATACTATCTCTATTTGATGTGCATGATACTATATTGGAAAGATCTCTCCAAGGCCTAGGACAAAAAATATGATCATATTAAAACCTCACAGGCGGTATATTGCCAAAAAAATATCATTTAGGGCCTCGAAATGGCTCCAAAATTTTAGGACCCGAAAAAACTGCTAAACATAGTAAACTATGCTACAATTAAGGAAATTGAAAAACTGAAAGAAACTATGGTTGGTGTCCAAGTGGAATTGGCAGGTGGCCACAAATATCCACTTGGATCATATATCCAAGCACAAAAGAATCCACAGTAGAAATGGCACAGCTTGCCATATTTAGTCATAGAGACAGATGTATAAGAGGTCGTCACAAAATGGCCTACAAAATGTCACGCCCCATTAGACTTAGCCGCAGGACCAAGCACAAGAGAAGAGAGTTTTGTCGCCTAGAAAAGGAAGTTGGTAGCTAAGCAGGCTGTGCATAACCTGGCTGCACAGAAGAAGAAGGAAGTTGTAGATAAGGCTCGAGTGGAGCAAGAACGTGTTGCCAAGGAGCAGGTGGAACGGGAGCAACGTGAGTCACAAGAAGGTGACATGTCACCTTTGCCAACGATAGAGGAGGAGAAAGTTCTTGAGCAAGGTGGCAGAGGTGATAAGGGGTAGAGCACCCCATTCATTCTGAAGAAGCATGGCAAGGAGCAGTAGGAAGGTCTAAGGAAAAAGAATAAATCAGACAAGTCACAAGAAGATACCATGGTCTTAATAGAAGGTTATCTCAATTAGATTGGGGATAAAATCATGGATACCACAAATGAGGTACTGCAGCAGTTCAAGTAGAAGTACATGCAGATGCTGGGTAGCGTCCAAAAGGATCTGCATGAGCTGCAAATCTAGGAAAGTAGAATATAGGTTGGCACTAGACAAGGGAGCGCGAAGCAAGCGAGCCTGGCACCTAGGAAGAGACGAGAAGCAGAGCTAGTAAGGTCCCTTGAACTTAGGACTATTGCATTTCCATATGGGTCCCTTCATGTAGAGTCAACCCATGATCGCATTATCCTGAGCATAATCAACCTCATCAGTGAGTATAGAGTGAACAATGAGTAGATGTTCGCTGAGAAGACGCAAGCTTTAAAATAAAAGGAGGCAATACAGGTGCATAGTTCAGGACTAAAGTTAGCAGTGGTAGATGTATGGAAGATAGTGCCTACACTTCATATTTGCGAGGATGCACAACCAGAAGCAAAGATCAGAAAACTCACCACTGGTGTGTGCAAAGCTAAAGTAGAAGTTGGCCGAGTTCAGTTTAAACTCAACATGAAGATCACAGAACTATAGCTAAAGTTGCAGCCCACGACTTTTCCTAAGGTCCAGGAGCAGCGTGGAGCCACAATAAAAGAAGGAATGGCCACCCTGGCTACCACAGTTGCTGATTGTACAACATTATTCAAGTAAGCAATGGAGTTAGTGACCAACCTACAAGAGGATCCGAACATGCAGACACTGAACACTGAGGTCAGGGAGTTGTAGCAATAGTATGATGAAGTCAGGGTGACCGTGCTCCATTGTACCAATGCAGTGCCTTGCTAAACTCCAGGAAGAAAAGAAACTCCTAGCTCATGTTGAGGACGTGCAAAAAAAGGAGGCCTTGTTGAAGGCAAGGTTGCAGCTATGGTTGGAAGAGGCTTATCAAGTCACGATAACCATCCAGGATAAGCTTAAAGGCTTACAACAAACAAAACAGATGAAGAGGTTGGAAGTCAAAGGACCAGCTACAGAAAAACTGGTGGAGGAAGTCAAGTAGGCACCAACTCAAAGCGTTGCAGAAGTTGCAGTAATCTAGGTGGAGATGGGGGACCTTTGCAGTAAGATCACAGCGCCACTTGAGTGACTCGAGGGTGAGTCAAAATCTTTGTGTTGGGGACCTATAGGGATGGGGTCCCCTGGGTTAGTTTTGGGGTTAAGATAACCCATTTTGATACAATTTTTTAATTAATGTAAAGTCTTCGTGATTTGTGGATGCAGAGAACGTAGAGGATTAGGAGTCAAAACCGTTTAAATGCTTGTTTTATGAAAAGTATGACTCGGCTTTGAGACCCACTCATGGTCCATGGACCATGGCATTTTATGTAGAAGGCTATCAATAGGTGTGTCGTAGAGTGTCTAAGGCATGTTAGGAGAAGTGATAAACAATGGGTCAATAGAAGAGAAGTGGGCCAGGTAGGAGAAGAAAGACTTTGTAGCTGAGTGCACAGATGCCTAGGTAGAGTCTGCAGCTGAGTGCGTGGACCCCTACAACTCAGTGCCTAGGGTAGTTTCGAGTCTGTAATACTGAATTGAAGATCAATAAATACAATTTCCAAATAATTATTGTGTATTTATGTTCGTTGATGTTAATATTATATGTTGTGGACGAATGATGTGTTTTATGAAATATTGGTTGAATTTTGTGTGCTTCTACTAAATAAGTGTTAATGATATATGCAATACATGTTTATGTGTTTTCGTGAAGACTCTGATGAATTCTCTGATGTTTACAAATAAATTAAGTAAATCTGTGTGAACCCTAATTTATTATTGTTTTCTAATGTGTGTAAGTGGATAGATTGAATAGTAAAGATCTTCAAAGACTGATCTTAGACCTTCGCAAAGGTATAAAGGCCATTTTGATGGAGTTGTAGCATTTTTCCCTAAGAGAGTATCGATCTGCGCAAAGGGAGATTTTAGGCGCTAAAATACATCACACTAATCTCTGCATGCAAAAACTTGGTTCTTGCAACTCCCTATACTACTTCAGGTGAGACTGCAACCTACGCTACACAAGTTGTTGTCGAAAGGGCCAGTGGTGTAGGGATTTGTTGGTTGGCACAAATAACTCTGAACTTGGGTCAGGATTCCCTAAGCCAATAAACATGAAAATTTAAATTATCAATATTGTTAGCAAACAAATAGACTCTTTGAAATTTTAGTAGAAATTGGTAGAAGAACAAGAGTCGTCGTCTATTTATTGTCCAAAGTGTAGCAAAAAGTATATTTTAAGAGAGTGTCATGTTGATGTTAAAGGTGCTAATAAATTCTTGATTTGTGTAGGAAAACATGCCACCATGGAGTTCCCTTTTACACTGGTATTGAAAGAAGCATTCGAAGGAGAGAAATCAGAACCCGAGCCATTGCATGCCATTGGAGCACGAAGAAATTGGCCTTAGGTAGGTGTAGGTATGGTTCCTGAACTTCCACAACATTTTTATAGTTATAATGCAACACCATATTCATATCATAATGAAAATCACTCTCCACAGCATGGGAATCACTTTCAATATGGACAACCTCCTCAACCTTGGAAACAAGGATGGAGGGGGGTAAATTCATTCTCACTATTCCTATCCTACACCTATGCAATCATATCCTACTACATATACACCTTAACCCATGTCACAACCATATTTACCCTACTTACCTTAGGAAAGTCAACCAATGCCATCATGATCTTTGCCACCACTCTTTCAAGCAACCCAACTACCTACTAAACTAGTACCGAATCCCAATAATAAATATGTACTATTGATTCACTCTATTTCACCACTCCCTTCTCCCATTTATCATAACTTGCCGGTTGGGATCCATGAGATTCAATTTAGTCAGGAAGGGTAATACAACCAGAAAAACAAAAACAATCCACTGTGATTATCGAGGAGAGAAATGAGGAGGAAACTTGTGATTTTTCGAAAGAATATGTCACTGTTCGACACATTCCCACACATTCAGAGTTTCCATCTTCTTCAAAACAACCTCCCTACCTAGAGAGGCCAATTATGGATAGAAATGACCCCTCTCCTGAGTCTAGTCTGGCTTCCATGTTTAGGAATCTTTCCATAAAGGTCCCTTTTCTACAAGCTATTAAAGAAATCCCCATATGTACAAAAATCATTAGGTAACTCTATCTTAAGAAGCCAGGATGGAAGAGGGTAGAACCCCAGACCATTAAATTTGTTGGTAGAGCAACTGAGTTGATGACAGGATGTGCACAGATGGAGAAATATACTGATCCTTAAAACCTGGTTGTTTCTTTCCAGATGGGTGATATCCTTGTCCCCATTGTGTTAATAGACCTGGAGGCCTCCATTAATGTTATGGCTAGGTAGAACATGGATCAACTTGGGTTGGTCCATATTTTTCCTACCCCTACTATGATTGAACTTGTAGACAGATCCAAAATCGTTCCAGAAGGTGTGTTGGATGATTTGGTTGTTTCTATTGATTTGTGGGAATTCCTTGTGGGTTTTATTGTGCTTCAGCCTAAAAATCCCGTGGGTGGACATCCCTTGATTTTGGGATGACCATGGTTTGCCACAACTGATGCTTATATTAGATGCCTCTCTAGTGATATGTACATTTTCCATGGAGACAATAGGAAGAAAGTCACCTTATACCCACCTGTTAGATCCATCCAGGAGCTCAAAGATACCTTATGGCTAGATTGTGATAGTAGTGATGAGGAGACTCGATCTGTGTCTTTGATCCATCATCATACCGAGTCTAATCATGAGGACGAGTTACGCGACTTCTTGAACAATCAAGACACAATGCCAAATTTTGATATGCTTCGTCAAATATTTAGTCTAGTTTTTCAAGAAAGTTATAGTTCTCAACCTCCCTCATCAAAGAATCTAGTAGCATCTTCCTGTACTCTTGAGCCCAAGACCACTCTTGATGAGATTAGTCTAGGCAAACCTTTACACATGAGCTCAGACCTAGATTCATTCCAACAAGAGTAGCTTGCTAGCTTATTGCGAGATCACCTTGATGCCTTTGCATGGAGTTACGAGGATATGAAAGGAATACCTCTTGAAACTTGTACTCATCATATCTATATTTAGGAGGGGGCCTGACCTGTTCAACAACCCCAAAGGCGCATGAACATTACCCTAAGAGAAGTTGTAAAAGAAGAATTACAAAAACTTTTAGACGGTAAGTTCATTTATCCTATATCTCATAGCCAATGGGTCTCTCCATTGTTGATGGTTCCAAAAAAAGATGGGAGATGGTGCATTGGCATTGAATCATTACAGAGACTTGAATAAAGCCACTCTTAAGAAACATTTTCCCCTTCCTTTTATCGATCAGGTGCTAGATACCCTTGCCAACAAAATGTACTTTTCATTGCTAGATGGCTTTAGTGGATATAACCAAATCCAAATCACACCTGAAGATCAAGACAAAACCACCTTCACATGCCCATGGGGGACATTCGCCTAGCAAGTGCTTCCCTTTGGGCTATGTAATGCCCCAACCACCTTTCAAAGGGAAATGCTAGCTATGTTTTTTTATCTCGATTGTGTTGAGATTTACATGGTTGATTTTTCAGTGTTTGGTAACTCATTCCAAGAAGCCATCCAAAACTTAGAAAAAGTGCTTTTCCATTGCCAAAAATCTCACCTTCCTTTAAGTGATAAAAAAATGCAGATTGATGCGCAAAGCAGGGATATTTCTTGCTCATTTGATTTTTGACAAAGGTATCTAGGTAGAACAGGCTAAAATATAAGTTATTTTGCATCTTCCTACACCCAAAACACAAAGGGAAGTGAGAGGATTCTTGAGACATGTGGGTTATTAACAAAGATTCATTGAGAACTTTTCTTGGATAACTACCCCCCTTTTCAGATTATTAGCTAAGGATAGTGAGTTCTCTTAGTCTACAACTTGCCAACAATGTTTTGAGACATTAAAGGAAAAATTAGCATAGGTACCAGTTTTGCGGGAGCCTAACTAGTCTCTACCATTTCATATTTCCTCTAATGCCTTAGATACTGCCATCGGCACAAATCTAGGACAATAAGAGAACAAAAAGTTCTATGCTATTTACTTCATCAGTAAAAACTTGTCACTTGCTGAGTTAAATTACACAGTAACTAAGAAGGAGTATTTAGCTATGATTTTTGCTATTAATAAATTCAGACACTATATTACAGGATATGAAGTCTTTGTGCATATTGATCATTCTGCTATAAAATATTTAATGAATAAACCGTTGACTAGCGGTAGAGTGACTAGGTGGTTACTTTTTCTACAGGAATTTAATGTTATTATTGTTGATAGACCAGGAAATCTAATGTTGTAGCTGATTATCTTTCTAGATTAAATAATCCTGGTGAAGTAATTCCTATTGATAATGATTTTCCCGAGGAACATATTTTTGCTGTGTCAACAAATTCCCCATGGTTTGCTGACATCACCAATTATTTAGTTACTGGAAAAAAACCACCTCACTTATCTGCTCATGGAAGCAGAATATCATACAAAAAAGTGCTACATATTCCTAGATTCATGGAGACCTCTTTTACACTGGACCAGATCTCATTATTTGTAGATGTGTAAGAGAGGAAGAAGTGTTTGAAAATTTTAAATATTCCGATGATGAACATTGTGGTGGCGATTTCACAGATAAGAGAATTGCTTATAAAATTTTACGAGCTGGCCATTTTTGGCCTTCCTTGTTTAAGGATGTCAAACAATATGTGAAGCGATGTGATCGTTGTCAGCGAATGGGTCAACCTATCCAAGCTAATGAAATGCCTTTATTTCCTCGGGTTATGATTGAGCCCTTTAAAAATTGGGTTATTGATTTTGTAGGACCTATAAATCCAACATCTTTGAATAAAAAGCATATCTTGGTTTGTACAGATTCTGTTACAAAATGGGTAAAGGCTAAAGTTGTTTCTTTTTCTACTGAAAAAGTTGTTGTTGAATTTTTGTTTAGTGAATTTTTTACTAGATTTGGTGTTCCTAAACAAATTGTTTCCGACAATGGACCGAAGTTTGTTTCTAATCTAGTGCAGGAAGTTATGGATCAATAAACAATTCAGCACAGGAAGACCACAACATATCACCCGCAAGCAAATGGCCAGGTGGAATCTACCAAAAAGGCGATCGAATCTATCCTTAACAAAACAATGGATCTTCATAGAAAGGATTGGGCCAGCCGGTTACCTGAAGCCTTATGAGCTTATCAGGCCACTTGGAGGAACAACACGGGGCATACACCATATGAGCTGGTATACGGGAAACAAGTCCTTTTGCCGATTGAGTTCCAGGTAAGAACTTTTCAAACTACAGTTCAATTGCCATTAGATCTCTCAGAAGCACAAAAACAATGTCTATTGCAATTAAATGAGTTAGATGAATTTTGGAGAGATGTTGTTCAACAAAATGTGTTAGTGCAACAACAATGCAGCAAGTGGCATGACAAGTTAATCAGAAATAAGTAGTTCCAACCAAGTGATTGGGTACTTCTTTATGAATCTATATTTAAACATTTTTAATGGAAATTACATACATGGTGGATGGGACCTTATGAAGTGGTTACAGTTTTTGAAAACGGGGTTGTAGAAATTAAAAATATTGATGGGAGAGAGCTAGTATTCCTTATGAATGGGCATAGACTTAAAGTATACTTTCAACCTCTCACAAAGGAAGATTTCATGCAGTAAGTGCAACAACGGTCTGAACTAAAGATGGTAGGTGGCTCTGCCAACCTATTGCAAATATGATTCTTCTAGAAAAAAAATAAAAAAAAATAAAAGAAATTCAAGTGGTTGTGAAAATCAGTTTAGTGACATGACCACAGAAGGATCAACCTGAAAACCAGCATGCTAGTAGGAGGATCAAATTTTAATAAAATGGGATGTTGCTTGATCTTTATATGTGCTAACTATCAGCGAGAAGAAGCATGTTTTTAAGTGCAGGAACCAAGCCCTTATCTAAGTTCAGGACAACTCACACGGAAATTTTTATGCAAGCAACACTCAATCTCGCCGCAGTTACTTTTGGTTTAGCACTACTCAGGAAAATTTTGAGGTGAAACTCTTCCCTTCTTCCATTCCTTTTATGTAAATCTCCCTCTACAATTCTTCTTTTTTTGTCCTATTGAGATCAATCATCCATGTCTTCAAAAGAGATTGTCCTTATATGATTTTGTTTTTTCCCTCTTTTCCCTGAAATTTTTTTCCTATCCCTTTTTCCATATATCCTTCTTGGATTAGTCTCACTCTTGAATTCCCTAATTGGTCTCCTTCCCATTTTGAAAATTTATCCCTTTCCCGCTTCTTTCTTTCCCTCATGGATTGTATTGCAGGATCTAATAAGAATTCATGGATCAAATCGGAAGGCACATGATAATACCAAGAACTAGAAAATAAAACCCCCTTTGAAAAACTATGCAATTTTTTCAAGATTTAACCATATATTTTATTTTTATTAGAAACCTCTTTCTTTATATATGCCGCAACACTTTCAAGTGCAGGAACAACGATATTCCTCAGTATAGGAAGTGTGTTTCAGTGCAAGAATTTTGGAATTTCTGGTGCATGAATACACGTTGTTGTGTGCTCCCAAGTGAAAGAGCATGTGTTCCAGTACAAGAATGGTGGTAGCCCTCAATAAAGGAATGTGTGTCTTAGTGTAAGAACTAAAGAATCCTGAGTGAAAGAAAGCACATTGCAGTACAAGAATGTATCATACAGGAATCCATGCTTAGAATAAGAATTCAATCTAGGAACAGGGGAAATTTAACTTCATTCATTATAGGGATCTTGTTCAGGCATAAAAGGATGCACTATTTTAAATTATAGCATGCATTAATTTTTTATACATTTGATTAGACTTATTTTATCATTGCTAATTAGGAAAGACAATTTTTAAATTACAAAGGCATTTAGTTAAGAAATATTATCTTTGTATAGGTATCATATGTACCCTATGCAAAATTATGAATGTATTGGGGATGTGTGCAAAATATTCTCATAATCTAATGTTCACCCTTGAGCCTTGTCGATAATTAATGTTGACCTAATCCTATATGACACCTTGCATTGTTTCTATAAGAAATCTTCTCCATGACTATTGCCCTCTACCAATCATCATTTCTACATGTACGTTTTCGTATTGCATCTTTTTCAAAACTGAAATTTTCATGAAGGGAATGTGACCATTGAAGAATGCCGATATAGTAGTGTGTAGCTAATTTGGTAATTGTAAATTCTTTCAGGCATTTCCCTCAATGATACCGACACTTGTTATGAGTCAACTGCTGAAAGAATTTCGACACAGGAGGAGTTTAATAAGGAAGATCCCGTTATCTACATGCATAACTAGGTTGAGTAACTAAAACAATGTATTTATGGACTTGAAATATTGAACCACGCTTCGAAGGAACAAAGCATAGTGCTGCAAAGTAGGAATGTTGAATTGATGGAGGAGGTGCAAGAACGAAAGCGACAGGAAAAGTTGTGGAATTTTGAGCATATAAATGCTATGGCCACCTTAGGAAAGTGGTCAAACAACTTAAGAAGGCTTGCAGTAAGAAGTCGAAGACAAGGAAGATAGGGATAAATATTCAAATACAGGATTAAAGGGAGTTCTCAATACTGTTGTTGGAGTTCTTGCACCTCTGTCTCTAAGCGCTAGATGTTGGGGTCCTCCAACAGATTTGATAGGACCTCAAGTGATTCTTCCAACATAATAGTGCAGTCTCGCACTACACCTCCAACCCTACAGTGATAGCACTAGCGTGCGATTCTATGACTTCCAGGGAAGTGGATGGTTGCACCTTTAACCGCAGGTCAGTGATCTAAAGATTCAGCTCCAGCTGAGCCTTTGTCATTTCCTCCCTAGCCTCGTGGACCCCTGCTACTAATTTGTGGATCTGTGCCTCCACTGGTATGTTTGCTGGGATGGCCAACTCCGGGACACTTTGGCAGGCATCGTCTAACACCTGTACCAAATATTGAGTCTGCAACACCAATTTGTCGTGCTGCAAGCTTAGTTGTTCCATATTTATTTTCTGCTCACTGAGGACTTGGAGCTCATGGTTCTCCCTAGCTCATAGCTCTATAGTTATCCCATCTTGTAACACATATAAGGTCTCACGCGGAAGTGTAGCTAGATTGATACAAAAACCTTTCAGTGCACTAGCCGAAGGCCGGTCAGCCTCATTTGATGCCACTAGTGCCCCTTTCGGCAACACTATAGTATTCGATATCCTCGTGCGCAACATCTAATCTGCTACTGAGGATCCGACTATACCAACCTGAGACGGGTGTACCTGTAATTCCTACAACTGTGCTCTAAGGGCCCCCAACACAATCTAGTTCTCTTGCATGAAATCTTGGAGAACCTCATTGGTGACATTGTGCATCGCTTCCCTGATATCGTGCAAATCACCCTCGGTTAGGGTGATCAGGTCAATGGATAATTTCGAGGCCTTGACCTTCTTCCGAGACCCTACTCGCTCAGTTGGGTGTTGGCGTTGACGCGGTTTGTGGGTTTGTGCCTCCCTCTTTTGTTTCTACTTCCTCTGCTTCCTGCCCCTGCGAAGGCATTGTTTGGCCCTCGCCCACCATCACAGCTACCTCCTGTGATGCTACTGCTGTTGTGGCCTTTTTTTTCTCAACTGTTTTTTGTGCCACATCCCACACTGCCCGCACTTCTACTATTTCTGCTTCTTTTCTTCGCTTTTTGGCCAACTGTGTGATGCACAACTTGCCTTCGTCCTTCTTTCATTGTGTCACCAACTTCTCAATTTATACGATGTCTGGGGCATGCCACTCCAACGTCCATGCCTCTAGGACATTGAAAATGATGTCATCAATGGCTACGAAGGGTAGCTTTGACCATTGTTTAGTCAGGTCCTTGTGCGCTCTAAAATAGATGTTATGCATGTTCACTTTAAATTCTGTAAAACCCTACATACTGTTTTAAACAGTGAGTGACAACCGCAACTTATAGCTGATCCCCTTTCTGAGGTTCATTTCCATGAACACCCAAAAGATTTTGCTGTCGCATATCCACTTAACATCCTTCGCGGCTCAGAGCGAAGCATACTTCACAACCTCTGGCAGGTCCCTGTCAATTATGGGGAATTGACTATCCTTCGGCAACCCCCCAACCATAAGCATTATGGACAACAACAACCATGCATAGTGGAATGTTTTGCCTTGTTCTTGGGCTTTGCAGCAGTTTTCTAAAAATTCCTTGCAGAGGAACTCGGACTAGTTAAATTGGACCCCCTCTCCATACTGCTCAGCCAATGCTACCACCAGCATGAGGACTTCATTCGTGTGGCACTTGCGCATGACCTTTCCTGCCAGGATTTGGGTTGCTATGTGCATGCCTTTCTCCTTGATGCTGGAGATGGCATAACCCCTTTTGTTCTTTTCCAGCTTGTATTTTTCTTCATGGCCTCCATGATGGCCAAGTCACTGCTCTTCCCTTCTGATATGTCTATGGGGTCCTCTCCTTTGCATGGAAGTTAGGAGATGTAGTGAATCAGGTCTGTCCTGATGGGGATGGGCTCCTCCAACCACAAACACCCATCATGCACCAGGAAGAGCAGCTTCCTAATGACAAAAATGGTTATTAGGGCTTGGGCTTCATGAGGTTCCTTGTCTCTAGGTGAGGGCAATTCTTGTGGTCAGCAAGGTCCCAATCTTTAAATTTTAGGCTCGGCACACGTCCCAGGTGCGTGCCTTCAAACATAATGTCATCTGGGAGGAGCAGGGTCTGGAGAGAGCTCTTGGTCTCATCCAAGTCCTTGGGCACTTTCGCCTTCCCTTTTAGCAGGGCGACATAGGTGGGAAATTTTGTTGTAGAGCACACAGGCTAAGTTTCCTCCTCCATGCCTTCATCCTCCTCCTCCGTGATGATAAGATCCTCTAGATCTTCTTCTTCATCATCCATCTCTATGGTGACAACTTTCCCCTTCTCCTCCATTGACAGTTTGGTGCGCAGCGGGTTCCACGGGGGCACACGTACGGGGACCATTGCTTGTTTTTCCTTCTTGGGTCTTGGTGTGCACAGAAATTTTGAGATTTGTACCACAATCCCGCGTCTGCTTACCGATCGTGTTTCCTACTGCGAGGACGGTGGGTCTTCATGCAGGTTGCACATCATATGCCTGTATCCATCTGGGAAGGTGGTTAAGCGGGTCTTTTCGTCTGTCATATGTGGCTTTTATCTGCATCTAAGGCTTCCCAAATCATAGGTACATCATCCTTCTGCATTCGCACCAGTCCTCAAAACTCTGCTGGTGCCTACCCCACCACCTTGTGGGCGTAGTGCAAAATACCCATTTTAGAGTGTCAAAACATTGTTGTTCCGACACTTCTTTTTCAATTTTTTTCAGGAACTCCTCCACCTTGCTTAACCCATCATATGTAGGCAGGTCTCTTTTCTCCATTTCTACATAGTGCAGTGACCTTATCATCATGTTACAGTTGAGCATGATAAACTCGTGTAACCGGTTCTGCCATCGTTGTATTTCTTCATTAGAATCTAAAGTGAGGAGCTTTCGCGCTCCTAAGATATTCGACCATGTGCGGTTGGATTTACCCAATCTTGCTCTTGCGCGATTATGTTGTAAATGCATTCTAGATCGTCATTTCACTATCGTAGTCACGCACTGGCTCTGTATAGCATGATCCTTCCATGGGGTCTAAAGGTACCACTATGCAGAGTGACCTTTTCTTAAAAATCATCTTGCACTTCTTTAGATTTATCACCCCATTCATGTTAGTGGTCCAATCTATTCCCAGTAGCGCGGGATAGGGATTGTTTTCATCAACAATCTCTATCACTTTGAAATTTGCTAGTGCACTCGCTCCTTCAATATCTCTTGTTATTCCCTGACATCTTCCCATAGGTAGGATCTTTTGTTGGTTTTCCATTCACAGTTGGATAGGAGACCATTGCCACCTAGGCCTGCCCATGCACTCACATGTCTACTTTGGCATGATGTTCGCATCCGATCCTAAATCCAAAATCACTTGATCCATTTGATATTCCCCAATCTACGTGGTCAATTTCATCTCTCTTCCTATTCGCATTGTGTGCTTCCCGAGCTTCCAGACTACACGTGGTTCTCTTCGCGTGGTTCCAGCACATCTAGTTATGAGTTCTTGTAGCCCATTCACAGCCTTGTTGTCACACAACAGCTTTGTGCATGTCTCCAAGAATGTAGTTAGCATCGATGGGTCCATTTCTGGCTCTAGTATGTCCTTACTTCCTAAAGTGGAGGCATCCGTTCTTAGATTCCATGAATGTCTCCTTAGCACGCTCCAAATCAAATTTAGGTTCCTTCGCTGGTGCTTTGCGAATCCAGGTATTTTCTTCGGGCTACTTGTCTTTGTCATCCCCTGTCGTAATACCACTCCAGAGCATGATATTTACATCAGGTTCTTCCTTGCACAACTCAAACCTCATCATTTGCAGGTTCTGAGTTGGGGGAGGTTGGAGTGCTCCTTTATTGCTCAGCCTTGCTATCAGTGTTGGATAGTTCTCTGTCTGATGATCAAAAAATGTACAATAAAAGCATGATGGCCATGTTGGATTCGTACGGTCACGGGCATAATGTCTTGGCCCTCTGCAATTGTAACATATCAGTTGGTCGTGACCTCTTCCTAGTCCCATTCCTCCTCAACCTTGTCCACACCGCCGAAATCCGGTGCGCTCCATTCCTGTTTTTTGATCATGGGCCCATGTTTCGACCTGAACTCTATAGGTAGGAGTCTAATCCATCATCAGTTCATAACTTATACAGGTGCACTCGTCATGTCCCACCAATCTGCAGAAATTATAGAACAACAATTGGGAATTATGTGTATACTTTTGTAATAGATGGCAGTTATCTATAGCATGCTTCCCTCCTATCTGAAAAATCACACACCATAATGCAAGTGCCACACTGGGCCCTACTTGTGCCTCTAGTCTCAATGGCATTGGTCCTCCTTAAGCAAGGTAATTTACTAACACCGGGAAGTGGTCCTTGTCGTGCCCCTGGCCCTTGCACTTTGTGCACCATACCTCATTGCACACTTCTGGACGAGTCGTCCTGTCTTGTTTCAAACTCTGCATCTCCAAACACAATTTTTTCAACTTCGCGTGGATCTGCTGGACTCCCAAGTTAGGGTCTTCTATCGAAGTCTCATGTAATCTCATCGTGACCTTCAAAGCTTCAACCTAAGTTGTTAGCCTTTGTTGCAACAACACATTCCATAGCTGTGGCGTTAATAAGGCTACAAACCATTCGTAGTGTTTCCCATCTGTTAAGGTCATGTTCGCTTCGCGAATTGTGCACTTCGGTCTTTGATACAGCTCCCATGGGGTTTCGCCTGGTAGCATTGAGATTTCCTTGAATCTAATGATCGACTGTGCCTTCAATTTTGGTTTGCTAAATTCCTTGTTTAGTGCAGCTTGGATATCCGCTATCCCCGCATTCATATTTTCATTGGAATGCTTAATGTACCAGGTTAGTGTGTGATCCTAAAGAGCGTTGACCAATGTTGCCTTCTTTATATTATCATCCATGACACCTTGTGATTCCCATACCACTTTTACCACGAACCAAAATTGGTCTGGGTCTTCATTCCCTACTCCCTTGAACACTAGTAGCTTTATATCATGCTAGGCATACTACTTCGTGGTGGTGGCGAAGGTGGTATGGGCAAAGTCAGGGGTGAAGATGGTGAGACTGGTGGTGGTGTGGGTGGGGGTGGTATGCGTGGAATTCTCTGCTTTATTATATTGATCACACTCCTTGGTGAAACCTTCACGAATTCTTCTTCACGTTTGCGTGGAGGTGAAATCAAGGGGCTAGTTTCTAGTTCTATGCTACCTTCGTTTCTGTAGATCCTCCCACTCTGCATATCCCCAAACATCAATCTATTCACATAACCCACTTTTCACACAATAGCATTTTATTACAGGTGTTCAAATATTTAACGTACATAGCTCGCGGTTCATTATGTAAGCATTGTTCTACCTCGCTATAGCTAACTGACGTATCTACCGTGAATTCGGTGATGAATCCTCCAATTATTCGATCCAGCCACTAATCGACAGCACGCGTGACCCTATCTTCCAATGCTTTCAATCTACGCACCAACTCTGGAGTCCACACAATAGGTTTGTCAAGTTTACACCTCCCTTGGCTATTTGCTAGCCTCGCGATCCACTCGTACAACTCAATAGGGAAGGATGCAAAGAAAATTTCATGGATTTATGTATATAAGTGGCAATCTAGCCACTCTTCCTTTGATAATCTTAGATTCCTATTTTCCTGCACCGCAAAATCATGAATCTTTCTGTCCAACCACTCTTCAATTCCTTTTTTTGTTGGATTCCAGTGATACGAAATAAGACATCTCTATGCAGATCCCAGTCCTTACAAAGGAACCATTTGTTGGCTTGTTGGGGCCTGACCCAGGTTCAGAGTTAGTTAGCCAAACAAATCGTGGTACTACTAGCCCTTTCGGAAATATTCCGCGGAGCATGGACTA
Organism: Pinus taeda; assembly: GCA_000404065.3. Classification (NCBI taxonomy): domain Eukaryota; kingdom Viridiplantae; phylum Streptophyta; class Pinopsida; order Pinales; family Pinaceae; genus Pinus; species Pinus taeda. Next base: position 76,693 of record APFE030213765.1, on the reverse strand, counting down.
AGGTCTCACCCAAAGTAGTATGGGAGGGTGCTAGAACTAGGTTTCTGCACCCTGGAGATGTCTGATGATTTAGAATAGTCTGCGGTTTCTCCCTGTGCGTAGGTTGCTTCACGCACCTTCCCATTGCTCACGACCTGATACACTGCCTTGATGTTGTTAGTGTCAGTGTCTTCACACTTCCATCAATGATCAAAATCTGCTCTTTTTCATTTCATAGTAGGAGTCCCATACTGAGCACTTGTCATTCCATTAGGTCATGGATTCACTGATCATAGGGTTTTCTTCAAAATTTTCCCTCATGATCTGTACTTGCTGATCCTCTTTCATATATTTTAGTCATGGCTCATGTTCACTTTGTAATTCATTTCATTAGGTCTTAGGGTTTGCTCTCATTAGGTTTTATGGTCCTGCCATGGTCAAATCGAATAATTACATGCCAATAATGATCAGCAAGAACATGAGGAGGCCAATAATGATTAGCAAAACCATAATTTTTCATTTTGAAAGCCTAATGTAGTTCTCACCTCAAAACTTGTTTTCAGGTGAAAACAGGGTATTTTGTTTTTATCTCCATTAATGATGTAATTTTATGTTTTCATATGTAATATTGGTTCCTAGGTGCACATCTTGTGATTTTGCCAAGCACTTGCCACTGCAAAAATCAGGTTATCATGAGCAAAAATCCACCTGCAAAAGTAAAAGAGAACAAGCACTAAACCCTATTTTCCTCCCCCACTAAGCTAGGTTTGGCTATGGGATCAGAGATATCTGAGCAAAGGAGGCATAAGGGATATTAGAAGGTATGAGGCCATTTCATATCATCAAACATCAGGTCTCCATCATTTATTAAGAAGTCATTCCAAGGAACAAGCCATTCACTACACATAAGGGACGATTTTTCTTCAAACTATGATTATAAGCAAGAAAAGATGAATTTTACAAAATTTAGAGAATTTTTTGTCCATCATTGACCCAAGAAGAAAAACCTCTTTCATTTTTTACATAGGTTTCATGGTTTGGGAGAAATGTCGAAAACATCATTTGCCTCAGGAGGGTTAATGCACCTCTAGAGTGGCCTTGGTAAAATCAAATTTTCTCCTAGATGGAATGATTAAATTACTTTCTCGATGAGTCAAATGATAATTAGACACAAAGAGATTTCTAATGAGCTATTATGAGCTTAATTTGGAGTTGAGGAAGACCTTCAAACGTTGACTGCAACAACACTATGCATTTTGGCAGCCTCATTTTGCACATTTTGACCAGTCTTGGAAGATTAAGCTTTTGATAGGGCAAATGAACACCAAATTGAAAAATTCAAGATGTTCTGGAAAGTAGACTTGACAAGATTTCCAACACGATATCATACGCCCAATTTGGACATCGGGAAGGAAGTAAAAATGCGTCCTAAAGTAGCACTACTCTCCTAGGAAGTGGCAATGCGCTCCTGGAAAAATTTCACAGTGTAGATTATAACTGCCGCTGCGCTTACATACTGGCGCTGTGCTCCTGGGTGGTGGCACTGTGCTTAGGCCAGCCAAGCCAAAAAACACTCCTATCTTCTGATTTGTGCGAAATTTCCTCCTCTTCACTACTTGGCAAGTAAGTATCATTGCCTCCCTTGTTTTTTTAGTTTGCATTTGTGAAGAATTTCATGGTTTTCACTCTCAAATATGAAACCCTAATCTCCAATACAAAACCCTAGTTCCCACTATAAAACCATAGTTCTTTGATTCTCTCTACCACTCACCTTATAAACTAAACCCTTAATCCTCATCACTATTATCACCTTCTACCATCCATTCATTACTCCCTAAACCCTCTCCCTCTCATGTTTTTCCCATAGCTTCACTCACATCCATTCCTCCACAGCCATTGCACATAACACCCATCCCATATATTGTCAAAACTGCAAACTAGGAGAGTCATCTAAATCATGGACAGAGGAAGTTATTTTGAGCATGATGATGGGCCTGAGTAGCATGACATTGAGATCATTGATCTAGAGGCTTAAGAGAGGGAAAATGTCACAGATGTCATTATTCAGGAGAAAGAAGCCCAAATACAAGATTTGATAGAAAACTTAGAGAGAGCTAAGTTTGTCATCAATTACCTGGAGCAAGAAAACAAACAACTAAGTCATAAATAGGTCCTCATGGAATTTGAGCTATTGAAGACAAAGAGGCAAAGTGACAAAGAGGCTCCCGTCACTTTGATTTCTATTAAGTAAGAAATTGAACAACATAGGGAAACTTGGCTTGAAAGAGTCAACCTACATCTTGAATGGTTCATTGACAAGGGATAAGAAAATTCTTCGACACATGGCCTACCATTACATGACTCGTAACAAAATTTGTAACATGAGGATCAGAAAGCTAAAAGCTGGGTTAAGGAGAGCTTTAGAGGGCAAGAAAGAGCAAGATAGGTTGAAGATGTTGGTTGAAGCCTCCTTGGAAAATCAAAGTACTTGATGGTGGTGCTCCATGCCAAATTTCAGCAAATTCTCAGGAGTTTTTACATTTTTGAAAATTTGAAATTTTTAGCACAAGAAATTTGCTGAGAAGCACAGCGCTTCCTGAGAAGCGTAGCGCCACCGTCACTGCACTTTTCCTTGAGGCGTCCATTGGAGAAAAGGTTGACACTTTTAGATTTAGGATGATGAGGACATGCACCTTGGAAATTTTCAGAAGTTTTGGAGCAGATCTGGTTCACCAAAAGGTCCAAAAACTACCAAAAAATGACCTTTCTACCTCTTTTTGAACACACAGAAGCAGTCTTGGGAGATTCACGTTTTGAGGGGCCAAATAACCTCCAAGTTAAAAAATTATAGGTGTTACAGAAACTATACTTTAATACCTTTCCAATGAGCTATCATGGGCTCAATTTGGCTAAGGGGAAGGCCTCCAAAGGTATGTGGAAAGTGGCACTGCACTTAGGACCAGTGGCACTGCGCTTATGGACTTTTTGCTCAGAAAACCAAAATTACCTGTTTTGACTGTAAATTTGATTTCTCTCTTCTCATGGATGATTTCATTGATGTAATTGATGACATGGCATGTAAATGTAATGGTAAAATAGTGTTAGAGGGTAGATTCATTAGCTAGAGGTGGTTTTGAGGCAAATGAATAAGTTTCCCCTCTTTTAGAGGCAAGTTGTTTGACTGCCTATATTCCAGTTCTTCAATGGGAAATGGTGGAAACAACCCCTCTTCTCATGGATTCGACCATTGAAGGGTAGGATGAGTAGTTTATATGTCTATATTATGTGTTTTCTTGGTCATTTGGTGGGGTTAGACTCACATGGATGCTCTGAGCTTGATTGTACACCATTGTAAGCAGTTTGGCAAGGAAATTAATAGGAATTGCAACCATTTTTATGGGATCCCTGTGGTATAGTGTTTCAGCACAGTTTCTTATTTTTTATTAGTTGTTTACATATTTTATGTATGCCATCATATATTTCACTGCTTCTAATTGAATGATATCAAGATAAATAGGTAGAATCCATTGTTTGAAGTGCTTTACCTTGGGAAATCATTCAATATTCTATGTTTTTTGTTGTATGAGAAGGATCCATGATTTCCACATGCCCTTCTCACCTCCTCACCAGTCTTAGACACCTCACCTCACTTAATTTCAAGTGCTAAATCATATACCTACCTTTCCCCACAGAACACCTTGCATTCTGACCTAATTTCCCAGACCTAAACTGTCCAACTTCATCTGATCCAGCAAACACCAACAAATTCAATAAAAACCCCTGTGCTACTATACCTAGCATAAAATCTTGCTTCCTGATCTAGTCATCTTGACTGAGATCCATAAGGAGAGATCCCTCTCCCAGGTTAGTAGGGCTAGCTACTAGGTTAAACGCGGTTTGTGGTTACCCTGGAATTGCCTCCCTGCAGCCCGAGGTCAATCTAGGCAATAACATGCGCAGCCATACCCCGGGGCTATGCTGTGTTTTTCACTATTACCCAAGACCTTTCTTATATTCTAATGTTAGTTAATTATTTTTTCCTACTTGAGTGCTTTAAGTTATACTTAACAACATAAAACATTCATATAGGTGTGCGCAGTAAATAAACAGTATATTTACAAGTTATATCAATCATGTATTAACCCAAGAATAGATACACATAATTATAACCAAACTTCTCTTTATTGATTCTTTCCATGTTTACAGACTTGATTTGCCCTCCGCACTCAGTTGTGGACTACTAGGCCTCTGCGCACTCAGCTGTAGAGCCTCCTCCTACTCTACGACCCAAATAAATACTTCGCGATGTGACTCAATCACTTAGAATTTTCATGCCCATCTTCTATTCTCTCCTTCGTTATCTTATACATTTAGAGCCTCGCTCTATTTATAGAATCTCGTGGTCCACGGACCATGGGTAGGTCTATCCAGCTGACATTACATTACAAAACTGGGGCGGACAACCCTATGACTCTATTATGACTTCGCGCTTGTAATTCGTAGAGCTTTACAACAAGATTCAGTCAAAACTTGGGTTTAAGTCCCAAAACATGCCTTGGGGGGATTCCATGCCTAACATTATCCATCATCACGTTCCTCTCTTGCTCGAGGGCTTCCTCAAGCAATATTTTGAAAGGATCACCTACCCCCTCGTCTTTCTTTTGTTCCAACATCAAAGTTCATTGTGGTTTGTTTAATCAAATCAAGCCCTAACTGCTTATACCCTAGCCTCGTAGGGGAAATCCAAAGTGTTGGCACCCATTTTTGTCCCCAATTTTCTGCCTCTCGTCCCTATTTTCACCATATTTTGCCTATGAAAGTAATCCTACTACCTACCTTATCACCTACATCACTCCCTAAATCACACTATTACATGACTAAGAGGTAAATGAACTTAACTGACATCATTTTGATATTTGTGATTGAATTTAAGTGAATTCTTGATTCATGTCTTTATATGCTAACTATTTATTCATTGATCAAGCTAGAAGGTTGGTGGTAGGATTAGCAGGGAAGAATAAATGGAAAGATTCCTTGTCATCAACATTGATCTTAGCCTTCAAATTCAAACAAATGATCCTTGACTGAGTCCAAGACAGTTTAGCCAAGTGGGCTCCTTCTTCTTGTTTTGACCATCGGAGTTTACACAACGATATGTAAGGACAAGCGTGACGCTTCTAGGATCGATTTTTTATGTTGAGAATGATAATTTCAAGGGCGAATATCCTCCACATCAGAATTAAAGTGGACTACTATCATAATAGCAATCAGTTACTCTAGAAGGAAGCAGTTTGTTCTAAGTAGAGTCAATATGATTTGGAGCAAATCGAGGAGCGCTTAGATTAGTTTACAGTTGCTAAGGTTGCCATAGTTAGTTAAATTGTTATTTTTACATTTACACAGTGGCCTTTAAAGGTTGTTGTAATGAAATGACAATGTTAGTCAAGCTAGATGGTTAAGAGTTAGAATTGTTGATGTTGTTAGTAAGATACACTGTGACTTATGTCAATTGGTTCCCAAACTCTGTTTTGAAAATATACATGAGTGCTTTCAAGTTGTGAGCCAGAAGAATTATTATCATGGTTGATTACAAGTTATGTGTCTGATGTTTTAAATACTTATTTCATTGCAATAAGCTAGCTTAATCTAGGTGTGGGAGGTCCCACCACCTCTGGAAATAAGCCTCATTAACAATTCAAATAGCTAGGTGTGTGTGTGTGTGATTTTATAGTTTGCATCCTGTATGTTACAATTATGAATATTGGTATATGATTTCATAATATGCATGATTCGTTGCTTTACAGATCAAATGATTTGAGGGTTTCTTTTCTGTGTTGAAGATCTCCGATTCATTTTATAAACTAAGCTTATATTCTAACATAGATCCATGCTTTGTTCCTCCACTTAAGTCACACTTATTCATATTTATAATTGGAGTGTCCAGGATAGACATAATCAATCAATTCTTGAAGTTTAAGAAGCATGATTCGTATGTGTTTATCCATGTAAATTATGATGTATGGTATGAGTGTGAACGAATAATTCCTTTTGTATAATTGAGTGGCTAATTTATGGTGTAAAAGGTTTTGATTGTGATTGCAAACGAATTTGTGCTTGGTAGTGATAGGTGTTGTGTTATTCATTTCCGCAATTTGAATTGTTTGATTTGTTTCAAGCATTACGATTAAGTTCAAACATCATGGTTTACTTATATTTTTGGGAGTACAAAAGGAATTGTATTAGAAGAACTAATCGAGCTGCAAGACCACAAAAATCTAGAATCAACTAATATCAAGGACCATGCTTCAGTACCTCTTGTTGATCGGGTAATCATCAGCAGACCTCTTCAAGAACCTATAGTAGACACCCATACAAATATTGAACACTGAGGTCAAGGTGTTGTAACGACAATATGATGAAGTCAGGGTGACTGCACACTCCATTACACCAACGCAGTGCCTTGCTAAACTGTAGGAAGGAAAGAAACTCCTAGCTCAGGTGGAGGAGGCACAAAAAAAAAGGCCTTGTTGAAGGCAAGGTTGCAGCCATGGTTGGAAGAGGCTTATCAAGTCATGACAACCATCCAGGATAATCTTAAGGGCTTACAACAGACATAATAGATGATGAGGCTGGCAGTCGAAGGACCAACTACAAAAAAACTGGTGGAGGAAGTCAAGTAGGCTAGCAACTCATAACATTGCCGAAGTCGCAGTAATCTAGGTGGAGTTGGGGGATCTTTGCAGTAAGATCACAACGCCAGCTGAGTGACTCGAGGGTGAGTCATGATATTTGTGTTGGGGGCCTGTTGGGATGGGATACACTGGGTCAGTTTTGGGGTTAAGATAACCCAAGTTTGATACAATTTTGTAATTAATGTAAAGTCTCTACAATTTGTGGATGCGAAGTGCGTAGAGGATTATGAATCAAAACGGTTTATACCCTTGTTTTATGTAAAGTATGAGTTGGCTTTGAGATCCACCCATGGTTCGAGGACCATGGCATTGTATGTAAAAGGCTATAAATAGGTGTGTCTTATAGAGTCTAAGGCATGTTAAGAGAAGTGCTAAACAATGGGTCAATAGAAGAGAAGTAATAGCGAAGAGAAGTGGGTCAGGTAGGAGAAGAAATGCTCCTAAACTGAGTGTGCAGAGGCCTAGGTAGAGTCCGCAGTTGAGTGCACAGACCCCTGCAACTTAGTGCATAGGGTAGTTCGTGTCTATAATCCTGAATTGAAGATCAATAAATAGAGTTTCCAATATGTTAATATTATATGTTGTGGATAAATGATGTGTTTTATGAAATATTGGTTGAATGTTGCGCAATTCTACTGAATAAGTGTTAACGATGTATGCAATGCATGTTTATGTGTTTTCATGAAGACTTCGATGCATTCTCTGATGTTTACAAATAACTTAAGTAAATCTACATGAACCCTAATTTAGGATTATTTTCTGATGCGCATAAGTGGATAGATTGACTAGTAAATTTCTACAAAGACCGATCGTAGACCTTCACGAAGGTCTAAAGGCCATTTTGATGAAGTTGCAACATTGTGACCTAAGAGAGTATCGATCTTCATGAGGGGAGATCTGAGGTGCTAAAAGAGATCACACTAATCTGTGGATGTAGAAACTTGGTTCTTACATCCCCCCATACTGCTTTGGGTGAGACTGCTACCTATGCTACACAAGTTGTTGCTGAAAGGGCCAGTAGTGTAGGGATTTTTTGGTTTGCACAACTAAATTTGAACCTAGGTCAAGACCCCCCTAAGCCAATAAAAATGAAAATTGAAATTATGAATACTGTTAGAAAACAAATAGACTCTTTGAAATTTCAGCAGGTATTGGTAGAAGAACAAGAGTCATTATCTATTTATTGTCCAAAGTGTAGCAAAAAGTATATTTTAAGAGAGTGTCATGTTGATGTTAAAGGTGCTAATAAATGCATGATTTGTGCAGGAAAACATGCCACCATGGAGTGCCCTTCTATACCCATACTGAAAGCAGCATTAGAAGGAGAGAAATCTGAACCTAAGCCATTGCATGCCATGAGAGAACAAAGAAATTGGCCTTAAGTAGGTGCAGGTATGGTTCCTAAACTTCCACCACATTTTTATAATTATAACAACACCATATTCCTATCATAATGAAAATCACTCTTGGTAGCATGGGAATCACTTTCAATATGTACAACCAGCTCAACCTTGGAAACAAGGATGGATGGGCGTAAAAACATTCTCACTATTCCTATCCTACACCTATGCAATCATATCCTACTGCATATACACCTTATCCCATGTCACAACCATCTTTACCCTACTTACCTCAGGAAACTCAACCAATGCCATCATGACCTTTGCCACCACCCTTTCAGCCACCCCAACTACCTGCTCAACTGGTACCAAATCCTAATAATAAATAGGTACAATTGATTCATTCTATTTGACTTCTCCCTTCTCCCATTTATCAGACCTTGCCGGTTGGGATCCATGAGCTTCCATTGAGATAGGGAAGGGTAATACAACCAAGAAAACAAAAAAAATCCACGGTGGTTATCAAGGAGATAAATGAGGATGAAACTCTTAATTATTCGAAAGAATATGTCACTGTTTGACCCATTCCCACACATTCGCAGTTACCATCTTCTTTAAAACAACCTCCATATCTAGAGAGACTAGTTATGGAGAAAAATGACCCTACTCTAGGGTCTAGTTTGGCTTCTGAGCTTACGAATATTTGCATAAAGGTCCCTTTACTACAAGATATTAAAGTGGTCCCCATCTATACAAAAATCATTAGGGAACTCTGTGTTAAGAAGCCAGAATGGAAGAGAGTAGAAACCCAGACCATTCAATTTGTTGGCAGAGCAACCGAGTTGATGATATGATGTGCATAGATGGAGAAATATACTAATCCTAGAAACCTGGTTGTTTCTGTCCAGATAGGTGATATCCTTGTCTCCAATGTGTTAATAGACCTGGGGCCATCCATTAATGTTATGATTAGGTAGAACATGGATCAACTTGGGTTGGTCCATATTTTTCCTACACCTACTATGCTTGAACTTGCAAACAGATCCAAAATCAAGCTAGAAGGTGTGTTGGATGATTTGGTTGTTTCTATTGATTCGTGGGAATTCCTCATGGATTTTATTGTGCTTCAGCCTAAAAGTCATGTGGGTGGACATCCCTTCATTCTGGGATGACCATGGTTTTCCACATTCGATGCCTATATTTGATGCCTCTCTCATGATATGTACATTTTCCATGGAGATAATAGGAAGAAAGTCACCTTCTAGCCACCTACTAGATCCATCTAGGAGCTCAAAGATACCTTATGGCTAGATTATGATAGTAGTGATGAGGAGACTTGATCTGTGTCTTTGATCCATCATAATACTGGGTCTACCCAGGAGGACGAGTTACGAGACTTCTTGAACAATCAAGACACAATGCTAAATTTTCACATGCTTCATCAAATATTTAGTCTAGATTTTCAAGAAAGTTATAGTTCTCAACCTCCCTCATCATAGAATCTAGTAGCATCTTCCTGTACTCTTGAGCCCAAGACCACTCTTGTTGAGATTAGTCCAAGCAAATCTTTACACATCAGCTGAGACCTAGATTCATTCCAAAAAGAGGAGGTTGTTATCTTGCTGCAAGATCACCTTTATGCCTTTGCATGGAGTTACGAGGATATGAAAGGAATACCTCCTAAAACCTGTACTCATCATATCTACATTTAAGAGGGGGGGAAACCTTTTCGAAAAAACCAAAGGTGCATGAAACCTACCCTAAGAGAAGTTGTAAAAGAAGAATTACAAAAACTTTTAGACGCTAAGGTAATTTATCCTATATTTGATAGCCTATGGGTCTCTCCATTAGTGATGGTTCCGAAAAAAGATGGGAGATGACACATTTGCATTGATTATAGAGAGTTGAATAAAGCTAGTCTAAAGGAATATTTTCCCCTTCCTTTTATCGATCAGGTGCTATATACCATTGCTAGTAAAAATTATTTTTCATTTCTAGATCACTTTAGCACCAAATCAAAATTGCACCTGAAGGTCAAGACAAAACCACCTTCACATGCCCATGGGGGAGATTCACCTACCGAGTGCTTCCCTCTAGGCTATGTAATGCCCCAACCACCTTTCAAAGGGAAATGTTGGCTATTTTTGCTGATCTTGATTGTGTTGAGATTTACGTGGATGATTTTTCAGTGTTTGGTAACTCATTCCAAGAAGACACTATATTACATGATATGAAGTCTTCATGCATATTGATGATTTAATGCTATAAAATATTTAATGAATAAACCATTGACTAGTAGTAGATTGACTAGGTGGTTACTTTTGCTACAGGAATTTAATGTTATTATTGTTGATAGACTAGGAAAATCTAATGTTGTAACTGATTATCTTTCTAAATTAACTAATCCTAGTGAATTAATTCATGTTGATAATGATTTTCCATAGGAACATATTTTTGTTGTGTCAACAAGGCCCCCATGGTTTGTTGACATCGCTAATTATTTATTCAATGGAAAAACACCACCTCACTTATCTGCTCGTGGAAGCGGAATATCATACAAAAAGGTGTTGCATATTCCTGGATTCATGGAGACCTCTTTTACACTAGACTAGATCTCATTATTTGTAGATGTGTAAGAGAGGAAGAAGTGTTTGAAATTTTGAAATATTCTGATGATGAACCTTGTGGTGGTGATTTCACTAATAAGAGAACTGCTTATAAAATTTTACAAGCTGGCTATTTTTGGCCTTGCTTATTTATGCGATGTGATAGTTGTCAACGAATGGGTCAACCTATCCAAGCCAATAAAATGCATTTATTTCCTCGGGTTATGATTGAGCCCTTTGAAAAATGGGTTATTGATTTTGTAGGACCTATAAATCCAACATCTTTGAATAAAAAGCATATCTTGGTTTGTACAGATTTTGTTACAAAATTGGTAGAGGCTAAAGTTGTTTCTTTTTCTACTGAAAAAGTTGTTGAATTTTTGTTTAGTGAAATGTTTACTAGATTTGGTGTTCCTATAGAGATTGTTTCTAACAATGGACCGCAGTTTGTTTCTAATATGGTGCAAGAATTTATGGATCAATACAAAATTTTGCATAGGAAGACCTCAATGTATCACTTGCAAGCAAATGGCCAGGTGGAATCTACAAAAATGGTGATCAAATCCATCCTTACCAAAACAATGAATCTTCATATAAAGTATTGGGCCAGCCGGTTACCTGAAGCCTTATGGGCTTATCAGACCACTTGGAGGAACAACACGAGGCATACACCATATGATCTAGTATATGGGAAACAAGTCCTTTTGCCGATTGAGTTCCAGATAAGAACTTTCCGAAGTGCAGTTCAATTAGGGTTAGATCTCTTAGAAGCACAACAATAATGTCTATTGTATTTAAACGAGTTAGATGAATTTTGAAGAGATGTTGTTCAACAAAATTTGTTAGTGCAGCAACAATGCAGGAAGTGGCATGACAAGTGGATCAGAAATAAGTAGTTCCAACCAAGTGATTGGGTATTTCTTTATGAAATTAGATTTAAACATTTTAAAGGGAAATTACATACACGGTGGATGGGACCTTATGAAGTGGTTAAAGTTTTTGAAAACGAGGCTATAGAAATTAAAAATATTGATGGGAGAGAGTTAGTATTCCTTGTGAATGGGCATAGACTTAAAGTATACTTTTAGCATCTCACAAAGGAAGATTTCATGCAGCATGTGCAACAACAGTTTGAACTAAAAATGGTAGGTGGATTTACCAACCTATTGCAAATCTGATTCTTATTTTCCAGAAATAAAAATAAAAACAAAATCCAAAAATAAATGACAATAAATAAAAGAAAAAAATATTTTTCCAGTGGTTGTGAAAATCAATTTACTGACATGATTACAGAAGGATCAACCTGAAAACCAGCATGCTGACAGGAGGATCAAATTTTAATAAAATGGGAATGTTGCTTGATCTTTATATGTTCTAACTATCACTAAGAAGAAGCAGGTTTTTAAGTTCAGGGATCGAGCCCTTATCTAAGTTCGGGACAGCTCACATGGAAATTTTTATGCAAACAACACTCAATCTCGCTGCAGTTATTTTTGGTTCAACACTATTCATGCAGATTTTGAGGTGAAGCTCTTCCCTTATTCAATTCCTTTTTCGTAAATCTCCCTCTATAATTCTTCCTTTTTTGTCCTATTGAGATTGATCATCCCTGCCTTCAAAAGAAATTGTCCTTATCTGATTTTGTTTTTTCCCACTTGTCCCTGAAATTTTTTTCCCTATCCCTTTTTCCATATATCCCTCTTGGGTTGCTTTCCCTCTTGAATTCTCTAATTGATCTCCTTCCCATTCTGAAAATTTACCCCTTTCCCACTTCTTTCTTTCCCTCATGGACTGTATTGCAAGATCTGATAAGAATTCATGGATCAAGTCAGAAGGCACATGATAATACCAAGAATTGCCGAATAAAACCTCCTTTGAAAAACTATGCAAATTTTTCAATATTTAGCCATATATTGTATTTTTATTAGAAACCTCTTTCTTCAGATATGTTGCAACACTTTCAAGTGCAGGAAAAGTGATTTTCCTCAGTATAGGAATGTGTGTTTCAGTGCAAGAATTTGGAATCTCTGGTGCATGAATACGCACTGTTGTGCACTCCCGAGCAAAAGAGCATGTGTTCTAGTGTAGGAACTGTGGTAGTCCTAAATACAGAAATGTGTGTCTTAGTTCAGGAACCAAGGACTCCTAAGTGCAAGAACGCGCATTCCAGTACAAGAATGTTACAGGAATGCATTCTTGGAACAAGAATTCAGTTTGGGAACAAGGAAAATTTAACTTCATTCATTATAGGTATCTTGTTCAAGAATAGATGGATGCATTATTTTAAATTATATCATGCATTAATTTTTTATACTTTTGATTAGACTTTGTTTTATCATTGCTAATTAGGAAAGAAAAAATTTAAATTACAAAGGCATTTAGTTATGAAATATTATCTTTGTATAAGTATCATATGTACCCTATGAAAAATCATGAATTGATTAGGGATGTGTGTGAAATCTTCTCATAATCTAATGGTCACCCTTGAGCCTTGTCGATAGTTAATGATGACTTGATCCTATATGACACCTTGCATTGTTTCTATAAAAAATCTTCTCCATGACTGCCACCCTCTACCAATCATCATTTTTGCATGCACGTTGTTGTATTGCATCTTTTTCAAAACTAAAATTTTCATGAAGGGAATGTGATCATTGAAGTATGTCGATATAGTAGCGTGTAGCTAATTAGGTAACTTCAAATTCTTCCAAACATTCCCCTTGATGATACCGACACTTGTTATGAGTCAACTGCTAAAAGAATTTCGATACAAGAGGAGTTTAATAAGGAAGATCCTGCTATCTACATGCATAGTCAGGTTGAGTAACTAAAACAACGTATTTATGGACTTGAAATATTGAACCAGGCTTCGAAGGAACAAAGCACAGTGTTGCAAAGTAGGAATGTTGAACTGATGGAGGAGGTGCGAGAACGAAAGCGACAAGAAAAGGTGTGGAAATTTCAAGAATTTGAATGCTATGGTCACCTTAGGAAAGTGGTCAAACAACTTAAGAAGGCTTCCAATAAGAAGTCGAAGACAAGGAAGACAGGGATCAATATTTAGATATAGGATTAAAGGGAGTTCTCCATGCCGTTTTTTTGCATAAGGTAAGGTTGTTCTATTTTTAACCCCAATCCTACCTTAAACACACTACCTAACCCTCTATTTTAATCTTGGAAGCCTATTTATTCTGGCACTTCTCTTAGACTTGTAATCATTTCTGCACTTCTTTCATGGTTTTCGTATTAAGGGTTATATATGAACTTAATTGTTATTTAAATAGATTTGATGTCTTATTTTCCTTTGCAACTTATATGTTCTCTTTCCTAAGGTAACTCAATATGACGAAAGTATTAATCAATGTTGAAGATGGGTTGTTGCATGAATGATTCTTGTACCATCCAAAGTTCTTGCACTTTCGGGGCAACTGTCAAATTCAACTTGGTTCACCGCTTACAGTCAAGACAACTTGACAAACTATGTGCATTCTTTACCAAAAGATCAGTCATCTTTGCTAGGCTCAAAGCATAGAGGAATATGCGAGATGTGAAGACTAGGGTTTCAACCAAGAACCCTTGTTTAGCCTTTTGTTAATGGTCGAGAGGCCCAAGTTAAACTCGTGTTTTACTTTTGTTGTAGCCTTGAGCTGAGACTGTATATTTAATAGGGTTTCTAGTGAAAGTGAGGTAGCAATACCCTGAGGAATTTTTGACAGATACTGTGATCCTTTTTTTTCGCCATATTTTCTAGTTTGGATTTGGAATCCATGATGTATATTTGTAACTCTTGAAGTTTAATATAAAGGACTATGCCAGTTATGAACTTTCATGTTCTGCTATATTCATGACACATCATTTAAGTACCTAAAGTTCCAGATCTCGTAGTAGGGAAATGAGTTGGCTGGCTAGGGCCCAATCAACCCAAATCATTCTCCCTTTTTTGTAAGGTGTGTTACATTTATTTTTTTATGTAAGGTTTGAGAAAATTATATTTCATTATTTCATAGTTAACAGGCTTTGACTTCTTTGTAAGTTGTGTGATTTGATCCGAAGTGTGCAAGCTTGGGTGTTTTTATCTCCCAATTTTTGGGTTAACTATGCTTTCCATTGATGCATGTTTAATTTCCTTTCTACAAAATGAGTGCATTTTAGTTGCTTGTACTGGTGCATTTTCATTTCTGCAAGTGAAGGTTGCTTAGTTTACTTCTGCAAGTCGTTTTATTTCCTGCAAGATTCATTTTCTTCCTTTTTCAAATTTTGTTTTATATCTGAGTGAAGTTTCCAAGCATTCTCAGCATGAAAGTTCATATTAGAATTAATTTATCTTCATGAGATTTAATGAAACACTATTTTCATTATATAGATCTATGCTTGCACTTATTTCCCTTGTGGAAGTAACTCAATTTAGCTTTGAAATTATTATAGGGACATTTAAGCTAAAACTTTTATTTATAATAAGTGTAGATCTAATTTACATAATAACAATCATCTTATGAAGAATCCTACTTGAATTTGATTCAAATAGTTATTTTTCACATGAATGAAGTTCCCTGTTCTAGCAAGATTTTTCTCTTTCACTTCTAAAGTACCTTTCATTTATGAATGGATGATTAGTTAAAGAGTCTTTTGCTTATGAGTGTTTATTTTCTTAGTTCTCCTTTGCCTTGAAATTTATTCTTAGTTAACACCCTTTTCATTTTTTGCAAGTGGTTTGGAAACCCGATATAGGAATGTTGATTTCTAGGTACACGAACCTCTTTTTCGGTACACAAACCAATATCCTGGTATAGGAACAGAGTGCTCTCATATAGGAATCCAAAGCTCTCATATAGTGTAGGACTATTTTTGCGGTGCAGGAACGATGGTTCACTACAGGAAGGAAAATATTTAACAAAAACAAATGTTCTTAACAATTTAATTATTTCTTTGTCCTACAACTACACTGAAATCAGATATTTTTTCTCTCATTGATCATGATGGATTTGAATTTCCTTTTATTGAGTTTCTTCAAAATACTTTCTTCTTCATTCCAACACCAGGATTCTCTTGGTATTATTTGCAGTGTGATCTATTTGATTATGCAAACTGTAATTAAGAAAGATAGGAATAGATTTAGTGAAGATTCATATCATTTCTTGGAATTGCCTTTCTTGTGCCTCTAAGCTTACGTAGCCCTAGGTTGACAAATTAAGTGTTGAAGGAGTTTGTTGAATTGCAATTCCTGCACCCAACGTTTGTGTAGTCCGAAAAGTCAATTTAAAGGCATAACCTGCTTTTTAGACAATAACATTTTAATCCAGGTCTTCAAGGACTTCAAGTACTTACCTCTTGGCCCCTTGAAAATACTTCACTCTGCTTCACTATAACTGGTGGACATATCAATCACGAATTTGGTAATAAATCCTCCCAGAATACTATTGATCCAGTGATTGACAACCCATGCAATTTTGTTTTCTGAAGCCTCTAAGAACTTCACCAATTCTTGGGTCCACACAATAGGGACGTCAAGCTTCCATGTACCCTGACTATCCTCTAATTTAGACAACCAATCATGTAATTCTCAAAGAAAAGGATAAACATAGACTCTTATTTTCTTGAGCCGCAAATTTGTGTAGTTTCCGATCTATCCACTTCTCGATTTCTTTCTTAGTTGGGAACCATTTATTCAACATCACACATTCCTTAGATATATCCCGGTTCTGGCAACAAAACCATTTGTTGGCTTCAGGGGTCCTGACCTAGGTTCAAATACAGTTGCACCAGCCAAAAAAACCCTAATTGTTGACGCTTTTGCCAACAACGCATGTAGCGCAGGCTGCAGTCTCACCCGAAGCAGTATTGTGGGATCACAAAACCAGGTTTCTACATCTAGAGGTCATTGTTATGGGTTCCTATGGCTTTTAGGGCTTCTTTCAGTCTTTGTGAACCCTAACACCTTACATATAAATAATCACAATAATTCGCAGAAACTGAATCTAAACCTACGCGAAATGCTTTAAACATTAATAATAGTAAGAAAATAAGCAGATATGCTACTTTCATGCATCAATTAAGCATTCATTGAGATAAACTTAGATACATAATGAAAATATAGAAACTTTGTAGAAGTAAATACAGTCACATAGATACACAAATAGAGCTTCAAAACAATATTTTATTGATATATGTTTGAAAATTATATATTACGAAGCAATGGAACACATAAAATATTGCAGAAATATAAACACAGAAAATGCATAAAACAAGAGAGACACAGATATACGTGGTTCACCCAGTTTGGGCTACGTCCACGGAGAAACAACCAGTCCTTCTTTTTATATTATCCAACAAACTGAAGAGATACAACCTACAACAGATCCACTGTAACTCCCTCTTCACTCTCAATCTCCTCTCTCTTCCTCACTCAGAATATAGATATACATCGACACAATACAATTCCCTCATATATAGCGAGGGGTTGCATTCTAGGGCCAAAAACCCTAAATTAAACATAAATTCTACCGTCAATTCTCCACCTATTGAATGGCCCGGATTGACTAGAAATCACTACACTTTTACAAGGTAATTTAACATCTATTCTTAGCTTCGGGGGTGTTGCCCCCAAAACCCCCCACCAGGGGGGGGGCTCCCAAAAGGTCGAAGCTACCCCCCCCGGGACCCCCCATACAGCAAATATTTTACAGGCAGTGTTGCCACCCAATTTCAAATTGGGGTCCAATGTGGCGATACCTTTGAATACAAAAGATAATCAGGCTCCACAACCCAAAATCTCCCACTTGGAGACTGATTATAGCAACTCCATCGCTGCTTCATTTGCTAGAAAATGACTCCACTTTGGACCTGACTGTTTCTTATCTTCTTCATCATACTTGAAGACCAATTGAAACTAAGCAGATTCTCAGTTTCTCCCTGGTTACAACTTTTGTTAACATATCTGCAGGATTCTGGCTAGTGTGTATCTTTTCCAAATTCAACTGTCCATCTTCCAATGCTGACCATATGAAATGGTACTTGAGTTGTATATGCTTAGTCTTGGAATGAAATGCAGAGTTCTTTGCAATATGTATGGCACTCTGGCTATCACTGTATAACCTACCCAACTCCTGCTTCTTACCCAATTCATCCAGAAACCTTTGTAACCAAATCATTTCTTTACTAGCCTCTGTAGCAGCAACATACTTTTCTTTTGTTGTTGAGAGTGCAACAACACTTTGCAATTTTGAGACCCAACTTATAGTTGTTCCACCTACAGTAAATACATATCCTATAGTAATCCTCCTGTTATCTCTGTCACCTGCCATATCTGCATAACATATCCCTGTACAGAAATCTTTGAGCCACCAAAGCATAATGCTTGATTTGTAGTACCTCTCAAATACCTGAGAATCCACTTCACTGCCATCCAATGTTCCTTTCCGGGATTGTTCATGTACCTACTTACAACTCCCACTGCATGTGTAATATCAGACCTTATGCAGACCATTGCATACATTAAGCTTCCAACTGTTGATGCATATGGAACTTTAGACATATAATCCATGTCTTCTTGGGTCTTTGGGCACATCTCCTTTCTTAATTTGAAATCGCTATTCAAAGATATACTAACTAGTTTTGCATTCTGCATATTAAACCTTTTCAACACTTTTTCTTTGTACTCACTTTGAGACAATGTTAATTTGTGATTCTTCCTATCTCTAGTTATTCTCATACCAAGGATTTGTTTTGCAACACCCAAATCCTTCATTGCAAATGAGTTTTCCAATTTCCTTTTGAGCACATTTATTTCTTGCATGTTAGAACCTGCAACAAGATGTCATCTACATACAATAACAATATAATATAGCTGCCATCATTTTGCCTTTTGAGATAAACACAATGATCAGAGTGAACCTAGTATAACCTTGTTCAGACATAAACCTGTAAATTTTTAATATTACTGCTTGGGCCTTTTTTTGACCATACAAGCTCTTCTTCAACCTGCACACATTTTCTCCTCCGTTTTACCTCATATCATTGGCGCTGCTTTATATCTCTTTCTCCAAATCCCCATGGAGAAAGGTTGTCTTTACATCTAACTGCTCAAGATGCAAATCTTCAACTACTACTAGACTTAGAATAGTTCTGATTGAAGTCATTTTCACAATAGGAGAAAATATCTCATCAAAGTCTATACCCTTTTTCTATGCAAACCCTTTCACCACAAGTCTAGCTTTATACCATTTTCTACCTCCATCTTCTTCCTTCAACTTGTAAACCCATTTATTCTGCAATGTTGTTTTACCTATAGGAAACCTGACTAAGTCCCAAGTCTAGTTATGTGCTAAGGAGTCCACCCCGTCTTTCATAGCTTGCTCCCACTTCTTCCTAGTTTCTACCTGCACTACTTCTTCATAACATTCTGGTTCACTAGAATCAGTCAAAAATACATAATATAATGAAGGGGAGTATTGTTCAGGGGGTCTACTTATCCTGGTAGATCTTCTAACATCACCTTCAGGTGTTTGTGGTTCTTGTTGTTGTTGTGGTTTTTGTTCTACCTGTCGATCATTATGATTTTCAGGAACCATCACTTTTCTTGTGATATCGTCAAGCACTGTGTATTATCTGTTTTCTTTTTCTTATTTCTTTTCCTACAACTGATTCTTATACAAGACCTTTTCATTGGATATTACATCTCTGCTCCTAATGATTTTTTTATTTTCATAATCATATAAGTGAACCAAAATCATTAACACCATATCCAATAAAGGTACATTTCTTTGATTTTGCCTCAAGATTTTTTCTATTTTCTTTATTAATATGGACAAAGGCTTCACAACAAAAAGTCTTTAAAAGGGAGTAGTTTACCTTTTTTACTTTTCCATGCCTCCTCTGGAATACCACCATCCAAGGAACTTGAAGGCCCTCTGTTTATTATATAAACAACAGTATCTATGGCATCTACCGAAAATTGTAAAGGCAATCCTGCATGCAATCTCATGCACCTTGCACACTCCATGATTGTCCTATTCATCCTTTCTGACACACCATTTTCTTGTGGTGTTCCTAGAACTGTCTTCTCTCTACAAATTCTATTCTCAGAATAGTACCTATCAAACTCTTTGTTGCAATATTCAGCTCCATTGTCTGATCTAAGACACTTCAACCTTTTTCCTGTCTTATTTTCAACCAAAGCTTTCCATTTCTTGAAAGTATCACATACATCAGATTTATTCGAATACAATAAATCCAGGTTTTTCTAGTTGCATCATCAATAAAAGTAACATAATAATGAGAGCCACCAAGAGATGATACTTGAGCAAGTCCCCATACATCTGTATGCACAAGCTCTAACTTTTCGCTTTTCTTTTCTTTCCCAACTCTAAGGAATATGACTCTATTCTATTTCCATAAACACAATTCTCACAGAATTTTAAATCAACATGCTTCAAACCTGGAAACAAATTTCTTGAGTGAAGAATCTGCATCCCCTTCTCACTCATATGCCTGAGCCTATGATGCCACAATTTCATATCTTCTCATGTAGAGGTTAATGCATTAACATAATTATAAATACCATTGCATAAATACAATGTACCAACCTTTCCTCCTTTCTCTATTACCATGGATCCTTTAGTGACCTTCTAGGATTTATCTGTGAAAGTGGTTACGCAACCTTCACCTCCCAACTACCCAGTTGAAATCAGATTTTTCTTCAAATATAGAACATGCCTTACGCCCTTCAATAGCCACTAATTTCTATTTTTTTGTTTTATGAAAACTGTACCGATTCCAATGATTTTATAGGGTTTATCATCACCCAATCAAACCTGTCCAAAACCTCCTTGAACATAATCATGAAAATGTTTCCTATTAGGTGTGGCATGGAATGAGGCCCCTGAATCTATCACCCAGGAATCAATAATATTTTCTAATAAAAGAATCAAAGCATCTTGCAACACATCACCTATTACGTTCACTTCATGCTAAGTTTCTTGCTACACGTCTCCTTCTTTTCCCTTCCGAGACTTGTAGTCTTTCTTTAGGTGTCCTTTCTTCCTGCATTTCCAGCACACTATCCCAGATCTAGACTTGGATCTACCTTTTCTTGACTTACTATGATATCCAGGGCTCTTTCCTCTTTCCATTTTTCCTCCCCTATTCTCTGCAATCAAAGCATTACCTGATGTCTCACCAGAGCTTTTCCATCACATTTCCTTGCTAAGGATTGCACCGACAACATCATCAAACTTTAAAGTACTAGATCTAGAGACAGAGTTACTAATGGCCATAACTAAACCATTCCAACTTTCTAGCAATGAGCACACAAATAACAAAGCCCTAACTTCATCATCAAAAGTTACCCCTATAGAAATTAACTGACTTGTAACTGTATTAAAATCATTTTAATGGTCTGCAACAGATCCACCTTCTGACATCTTCATATTAAATAAACTTTTCATAAGAAATACCTTATTTGAGGCTGAGGGTTTTTCATATAGTTTCGCCAATGTTGACATTAAAAACTCTGTTGTCATTTCCTTTGAAATATTAAATGCTACCAACGCCGCTAGGCAGAGCTATATTGTTCCAAGTGGCTTTCTGTCAAGAATATCCCAGTCTGTTTCTATCATACTCGTCAACTTCTTTGTCTTTTCGCTCAATGGTAGGCACAAATCTCTCTGATACAGATAATCTTCCATCTACGTCTTCCATAACTGGTAGTTTTGGTCGTTGAATTTTTTTACCCTAAACCTACTATCTTCCGCCATTGCTCCCACTCGAACTAGGAACCCTTCTCTCTTGCGAGTTTATCAACCAAATAGACCTTCGGCTTTGATACAAGTTGTTCGAAAATTATATATTACGGAGCAATGGAACACATAAAATATTGCAGAAATATAAACACAGAAAACGCATAAAACAAGAGAGACACAGATATATGTGGTTCACCCCGTTTGGGCTACATCCACAGAGAAATAGCCAGTCATTATTTTTATATTATCCAGCAAACTGAAGAGATACAACCTACAACAAATCCACTGTAACTCCCTCTTCGCTCTCATTCTCCTCTCTCTTCCTCACTCAGAATACAGATATACATAGATGCAATAAAATTCCCTCATATATAGCGAGGGGTTGCCTTCTAGGGCAAAAAACCCTAAATTAAACATAACTTCTACCGTCAAATCTCCACCTTATGAATGGACCAGATTGACAAGAAATTACTATACTTTTACAAGGCAATTTTACATCTATTCTTAGCTTCAGGGGCACTGCCCCCCCTGGACCCCCCTTGCAATGAATATTTTACAAGCGGTGTTGCTACCCCATTTTGAACTAGGGTCCAATGCGGCGATACCTTTGAATACAGAAGATAATCAGGCTCCACACCCAGTGATATAATCATCCGGTTACAGACTCTTCTTCCTTGTGCACTCAGCTGTAGGGGCTCGTGCACTCAACCTACAGATTTACAAAGGTCTCTACGCACTTAGTACCAGAATCCTTCCCCTTCACCTAAGTATAGGAAACAAAATTTCCTGCCTTAGCTTACTTGGTCATACAATGATATTCTATTATCAACTTACTTCCTAGACTCGTTGTGACTCTTCTATATATAGCCTTCACTTTTACAATACCATGGTCTGCAAACCATGGGTGGTCACAAAACTTCCTATCTTCTAGCAAATTAAGGGACTAAAGCCCCTTTTGACTCCTATTACCTTCGCGCTTCGCTCCCTTAAAACGTGGTGACTTTAAAAGTATACCAGAATTTATTGCAAAACTTTATCCCAGGGGACCCTATCCCAACACTTCTTGATGGTTGGTGTTACACAACAATTTGTACTGTCCCTGTTACCCCTTCTCCTGCACCTTGGAGGACTCATTCTGGGACCTGTGAGAAGTGACATGACCTGGAAACACTTGCATTGTATTCCCCTAATTATGAACTTCATTTGCCCTAAAGACATCTTCTGCAAAAAACCCATAAAAACAACCCTTTTTCCATTGGCGCGGTTTCACTGTGCATCACTCGCGCTAATGGGGGAAATCCCCCAAAGAGGGCACGCTAGCTGGTGCTCTGTCTCAAAGTTGCACTCACACCAGCCAAAATGGGTAGTGTTTTTAAAAAACCAACAGCGGAAGATTCATTCTAACCCACTCTTGAACTGAATCTATCTTGAGTTGCTTTGGTTTGGCTTCGAATCTCCATAGAGGGGAAGTGGTTTTCCACCTCTCATGGAAGCTTCTTAGTGATAAAGCCAATCCCATGAATATTGTGGATGATCCTAACTCCTTCTCCTCTATCTATAAAAGCTTGTCCTTTTTCCTTTGAAAAGCTAGTTCCCTAGTTCCAAAGTTCCAAAGATTGAGAAATTGTTAAGTTCATGCTGCAAGAGGCCTTCTTCATTCCCATAAGGCTAAATCTAAAGTAAGGAGATTCTTGTCCAAATAACCAAGGAGAGTGAGGCTTGTTCCCATTCCCAACAAGCTTCACAAGACATGTGTTGCTGATCACCCAGCCAAAGGAGGATTTGACGTCAGAACTATGGTTGTATTCTTCTTTGTTTATCAATAATAGACGACTATTATTATGGTTCCACTCTTATTATCTTTTCTATTGATGATGAGTTATATCCTTTCTGATTGATATATAGTTGCATCTATTGGATTTTATGCTTTTGTTTGTGTTGTTCTTTGCATGTGCAAGTGTCCATTCATGGAGATCGTGGGGATCATGACCGGCCGGAGCAAAGGAACGGGAGTGTCAACTCTTCTACAAGTACTAGCATTGGAATCCAGGTAGGCCCTCATCATTGGTCTTTAATTTGAAATTATGAACCTATGTGATAGCATTGTTTGATTGTTGCTAGACCCATTCTGGGCTAGTAGGGATCGCCTCTATCCGCAGAGGGGATTTACCTCCACAACAATTTGGCGACTCCGCTGGGGAGTTGGCTTTTTGTCTTGTTGTTTGATTTGTAAACTTTAGACGGAGCCTGAAGTACGACCAGATAGCCTTCGAAACGCTATTGCTTTGCATTAGCGAAGTAGATCAACGCCACTCCAGTCCATCTCCAGTTTGGTTTACGAATTGAATGGCTTGGAACTTGCCTTGTTTCTTGTTTGTTTCTTGGTTTTTCCTGCTTGGTTAGCCTTCTGGGTTGAGCTCTTATGCTGCTTCTCGTCCCTTGGTGTACCTGGTTACTGTTGGCCTAGCTTTGGCTTGCTTGTTTTTTATTTTTGCATAGCAAACTTAACTGGTGCGCTTTTATAGCGTTACAGTTGTGCCAATTGGTGCTTGTTGTTCATTGACAACTCGCACCAATACCTAAAAGGCACTAGTTGCAGCTTGACAGTCACGCCAGGCCTGGGAACTTTTGGAGTTTGCTTGGTTCTGAGCCTCCTGAGCTTGGTTTTTGTTCTGGGTACCTTTTTTCGACTACTTGAGTGTGTTGTAGTGTTGTTTGACTCGCTTTGATCTTTACCCTTTGGGTGTTTGCCTTTTTCCATCGATTTCACATTTCTAGCACTAGGGCATCTAGTGGCTTTGTGTGTCGAGCCTTCCTCAGGTGTTTTTGATCTTCTATTGGTCCAGTTGACTCTCTGATTACTCCCTTGCACTTGTTTGGTGGTTGTAAATCATTTTATTGCATTATTTGGGTGACTTGCTTCATTTTCACTTGAATTCCGCTTTGTTTCGCTTTGAGCCTAGATTACATGGCTCATTGGTGTCTTTGGGACTTTTCTCGTTCTTTGAAGGTTTGCTTTGTGATTTAGGGATCTAAATGTGCTTGTATTGAGTAGAATTTGTTTGTTATCATTTCTCAAAGTTTGTTTAGTGCATTTTTCCATCAACATAAAATAAAAGATCTCTTTTGCTTTGCATTAGTTAATGAGAATTAGAGCTTTTCATCGTGATTAGTGATTAGTGATCTTGAAGAAAAGTTTGTTAATTTCCATTAGCTGCATTAGAGAGGTTATTTATTGTTTTGTGATCATTTCGTTTGCATGAAAGCTCTCAAACCCTCTCGTAACTAACATTCATTGAATGAAATGACATATTTTGGCATATAGTTTGCATTTAGGGAATTTTGAGATATTACATACAGTAAGGCCTGAAAACTGAAACCTAATACAAGATCAACTTTAAAAGGAACTGAATGAATCTAACAATGCATTGGAACATAATGCACACTTTTTAGAGGTCTAGGCTAGAGACGTGCTCCAGCGTCATTAAACCTAGTCACTTTTGTTTCCACTCAAGGTTGGGTGATTCCTCCTTTTGTGACTCAATTGTGGTCTAGTACGGACTTGTGCTCCCACATACCATTGAGTATATGGGGAGACCCCACTAGGTTATCATCCTTTATCCATAGGAAGCCGTGTCTACCACCTTACGACCCGTAACACACCGAACACAACATTCAGGAAGATTAACTGCCGTACGGAAAGTCCTTGGTTTTCATACGATTGCCAAGGTGTATATGCAGTTTTACAGATTGTCTGGTAAACCTTTTGCCTAGTTCTCCAGAGTAGTCACTTTTTGATCCTTTTCGGACTCCCTAAAAGAAAAGGCTCACCTAAGCATTTGTCACTTTGGGCTCACTAAACATTCGAAGGTGACTAGAGTCATCTTTTTGTCCTTTTATCGACTCTTTAAAGATGAAAAGGTCAAGTTATGTCCTTGTGTCTTAAAATTTATTCGGCCACGTTCACACTTACCTTGTTAGATCTTATTTGCGTTAGTTTGAGTAGGGTCCTTTCTCGTTAGTTTGTCTAGGATTTTTTGAATCAAATCATCCTGGCAGAATCATAGATCCCGTCTCTCGTCCCTAGTGACCAAGGTCTCCTTCTTTTGCTGCTCCTGAGACACCAATTGGTAGTGGCACTTTCCCTGTTATTCCGAGTGTCCAACCGCTGAACTCTCGTGCTCCGGAAGACTATTTTGACGATCAACATTGGAACCCTATTTGGAAGCCTTCCGAAGAGGATACTCCTTTTACTCCTACTAGTGTTTCGGTCCCAATGTCTTCCTCCGATATGGATGATACATCTCCCATCGCGAGTGAAACACTCGTTGTGACGAGTGTCGAAACTCCTATCTCGGCCGTAACCCCACCCTTCAGTGTCACCCCTCTTGGTGTCATGTTGCCCTTATGCTATAGGGATTTGAGGGATGTTATGGGTTCTAGGAACTCCTCCTCGGGTACCATGTGGGATCACAACATTACTCCCACTACGGGATCTTTTATTCCTCAAATTCATAATACAGTTGTCACTTCAGTCCCGACTATTCCGACTGTTTGTGTAGCATCTTCATCACCTATTGTTAGTGCCATTACAACATCCTCGATTGTAACTACTATTTCTGGTCCGTCCCACCGTTCAGTAAATAATGGCCAGTCGGTACCTACATCTGGAGTTGTCGGTCCTACACTTAGTGCCCCACCTTCTTCTGGTTCCATTCCAGTAGCGGAGGCATACAGTCAGTATTTGCAAGCCGTCCAGAATCCGGGCGCACAAGGTCCAATTCGTTATTATGACCCCGTAGGGCATCATCTCTAAATTGGATCCTTGCCATCTCAGCCTGCAGTTGAGGTCTCAGTCCTGTTAAGTGTTGCTTGGGATACCACTCGTTATGGTGGTGGCCAAGCACCCCTTTCAGATCAAGGACCGTCTTATCAAGGACCATCTTATCAAGGTCAGTCGTCTTACACGCAGCCTTCTTATGGGCAGCAGTATTATGGGCAATCTTATCCAGGGCAGCCTGGAGGCCCACAAGGGCAACCCTTTCAGGGACAACCTTCGGCCTATGGTGGTCCATCTTTCACTTATCTTGGGCAACCCTTTGGAAATCCAGGACAACCTTATATGAAACAAGGACAACCTGGGGTCTAGTAGGGATACCCTTCCGGTCAACCCTATGGGAATCCAGGACAACCTTATATGCAACAAGGAAAACCTGGGATCCAGCAGGGGTACCCTTTTGGGTAGGGTGGTAAGCCTTATGTACAGCATGGCCAACTCACTACCCATTCTGGTCAACCATCTGGGCAAGTTGGTCAACCTTAAGGTCAACCAACCGTCCAGTCCGCTCAGCGATCTGTTCCACAAGGACAACCCTCGGTGGTACAAGGACAACCAAACACCCAGCAAGCTCAACCTTTTGGGCAAGTGGGTCAATCCCAAACTCAACCAGGGAAACCTTCCGGCCAAGTGGCCTAACCTCAATCCTCTCAAGGACATATCTCTGGGCCTGCTCAACCGGGCATGCAAATGCTTATTGCTTCTCAAGCTCAACCCGATTGCCAGCCCCAGGCTGGGCCCCAGACCCAAGCTGGTCTTCAGATGCAAGGTGGGTTTCAGTCTCAAACATCTTATCAAATGCAGCCTGGTCCCCAAGCTCAGTATGGAGCCCAGCAACCTTATGGCTACCAACAACCCCAGGGGAAAGCTCAGTTTGCCCCATACCAAAATTATCAACAAATGCAGGTCACTCCTTATCAGAATTACCAGCAACAGTATGTTGCTCCTGCAGGCCAAGTCGGTAATCAATGGGGTGCTGGGGGAAAAATCTAGGGTCAATTGTCCGGTTATGGCTATAACCCCTATGGACAGAATCCCTACGGATAGAACCCTTATGGGCCAGGTCCGTCCGGACAAAATCAATAGGGGAAACCAGCAACTAGTTGGAACTCTGGTGCTACCTCTTATCCACGACCAAAGATGTCCTTCAATCCTCAGTTACCCTTCTTAGCAACATTGGAACTACCAGATGTGTCCAAATTAACTAATGATCCTATCCTTCGTAATCCATTCTGGCCACCAGTTCCAACCAAGATTCCCTGTGATTGTCCCAAATTCGACGACAAAGCTGGAGAAGACCCCCAAGCCCATGTTATGACTTATCACCTTTGGTGTTTGTCAAATTCGTGGCTTGACGATTCAATCCGGCTCTACCTTTTTCAAAGGACTCTCACCAGCTCGGCTGCTAAGTGGTATATTGAGCTAACTCCCGGATCCTTTCAAGATTTTAACTCGTTGGCAATGGCATTTCTAACTCATTTTTAGTTGCCAATTCGGTATGAGATGGGAACACATCTCCTCACGTCTCTTAAACAGGACACGACCACGCACATATCTGATCATATACATGAATGGATACGGCGTCGTCATTTGATTAAGTTCTGGATACCTGATCAGCTCCTGATCGATTGGTTTACAACCTCCTTTGTCCCTGCAATCGCGCGAGACATTGCTATGGGGGCATGTGTAACTGAAGAGCAGGCTATTGCGCGTGTTCAGTACCTCGATTTGGTTTACTCCCAGTCTGGTACCCTATATGATTATTTGCCTAATGCCCCGAGGCCCGGAACATCCAAAGCTCCGCCAAAGCCATCTGTTGATGGTGTTATTGGATCTATAAATCTGTCTTCGAAGAAATCTTCCGTGAACCCTAGGAAGCAAAAATCAAGTGCTTCAAACGAAAATACTTCTCAGGGTGTGTCTAATTCTGGAAATACTTCCGAGGTCAATGCCATCTAGTCCACCACGCCGAATAAATCCTCGAAAGGAAAGAAGAAGGGGAAAGCGAAAAATAAATTTGATCAACCCAAGCAGGACTCCCCTAAACCTCCACTCAAGGAAGGAGCCAAACGTAAACTGAAGTATCCTTGTCTTATCTGTGACGAGGATCACTATACCAAAGACTGCCCAAGGCGTTCCGAAGTTAGTCGTTTATTGAAAGGCACTCCTGGGACTCCTGCGGTGCTGAAAGAACCTCTCCCCTCACAGCAAACGCAAATGGTGGCTGACCCATCCTCATCTTCTTCTCCCTTTCATTCCCAAGTATTCATGGCTGGAACAATTCCCGTTCACATTACGACTCGAGCAAAAGAATATTCGTCACCTGCCAAGAAAGAGTCTGAGGTCCCCTCAAGCGCTCCTCTGTCCAGTTCTAGTCCGCTCCATATCGAGAGACCTAGCACTGAGACACCTATTCGACCCCCTCCTAAAGGTGTACTCCGAAGATCTTCTTACAACCCTAATGCTCGTGTTGCCCAGCACTACAACATCATTGAGGACTTAGCTCAGGCTCTGTCAGCTATGTATGCTCTAGAAGTTCTCCAGAGTTGCCCACCCCAGAGGAAGTCCCTGCTATCGGCCATTGGTGGCATCGACCCGGCCGACTTGGATTTGATTACTTTTGATCTCGAGAACCATGTACCGAGACTGCCTCACCAGATTGCCTTCCTTATCCAGGTCATCATCAATTCTAAAATGATTCATCGTACGGTTATTGATGAAGGAACTTCAACTTGCATTATGTCTGT
This sequence comes from Pinus taeda, assembly GCA_000404065.3. Lineage (NCBI taxonomy): Eukaryota > Viridiplantae > Streptophyta > Pinopsida > Pinales > Pinaceae > Pinus > Pinus taeda. The sequence goes on along the minus strand of APFE030213765.1, from coordinate 47,756 downwards.
TGCTTGTTGGAAGGCTATTGGTTCCCCAACCTTGAGTCAGTCTCCTACAACCTTGGAAGCCTTTGACGGGAGAGAATCTCACCCTTATGGTATCCTCCAACGCTTGCCTATTACTTTGGAAGGGAAGACTGATGAAGTGGAAGTTGAAGTTGTTGATGCTAATGTTACTTACAAGCTCCTTTTGGGCTGGAGCTAGACATATGCCATGGAAGCCATGGCTTCATCTCTATTTCATGTTATTCATTTCCCTCATTAGGGGAAGATTGTCATGGTAGACCATCTCTCCTTCTTCGCTTCCTCTTCCGAAGGCAACGTGCCTTTTGTGGAGCATACCTCCATTCCATTGGAGAGTGTGGGAGCTAGGCTCTTTTAAGATCCTGCCCTCATGGGTGTCTTTTCACTCCCACCTCCGAACCTCACCTCTATCAATATGATTTCGGTTCATTCTGATCCTTGGGTCCTTCCCCCCATTGACCAGATAGAGTCGTGGGGCGATGAGATGCCGTTGAGTCCCGCCGAACTCAACTACATCGAGATTGTTTCTGTATCGCCTCGTCCTTTTGAATCTTCTTCTTTAAGCGGAGCTCTTGACTCATATGCTCATTCACCTTGGCTTGGAGATTGTTCTTCTTCGGATCCTTTAAAGGAAATATTTCCTTCTGATGAAGCCATTACAGAGACCATGTCTCTCGAGGAACCCCCTTGGTTCAATTTTCACCATCGTTCCTCGTTCCTCCCTACCCATCGAGAAGTGCTTGCCTATCTCGAGTGGTTTTCTTGTTGTCTCCCTTCAAAACCCCTTCAGACACCCATCCAAGTATATCAAGTGTCCTCTGAAGGGAATCTGGGAAACATCACGCAAACTCAACCAATCGAAATCTCTGTTAAACCAGGGATTGTCGAGCATAACTATATTGGAGTGACTTGTACTCCTGAGGAAATTCAACTTTATATTGGTATTTTTCGTGAGTTTCGTGACGTCTTTTCTTGGTCTTATGAAGAAATTCCTGGCATCGACCCAAGCATTATGGTGCATGAGATACCCACATATCTGGGAGCTAAGCCTGTCCGACAGCGTTTACGCCCCGTGCACCCCCAAAAGGCTTCGGCCATTAAAGCAGAAGTCGAAAAGCTTCTCAAGGCTGGCTTTATCTACCCCATCCCACTCACAGATTGGGTTTCTAATATTTTCCCTGTGGATAAAAAGTAGGGTACCATCAGGGTCTATGTTGACTACCGCGATATTAATCGAGCTTGTCCCAAGGATAACTACCCCACACCCTTCATTGACCAGCTCATTGATGAGTGTGCCAAAAGTGAGATATACTCGTTTATGGACGGTTTCTCTGGTTATAACTAGATTAATATTGCGCCAGATGATCAACACAAGACCACCTTTATCTGTCCGTGGGGCACTTTCGCTTACAAAAAGCTCTCTTTCGGTCTGAAGAACACCGGTGCTACCTTCCAACGCGCGATGTCTTATGCATTCCATGATATTCGACACATCGTGCAGCCTTATCTGGATGATCTTCCAGCTCATTCAGCTAAGCATCAAGACCATCCCGCTCATCTCCGCAAAATCTTTCTCCGCTGTCGACACCACCGTATTCGGCTCAACCCGCATAGGTGTGTCTTCTGCGAAGAGTCTGGAAAACTTCTCAGATTCATCGTCTCCTGAGAGGGCATCCATCTATATCCCCTTAAAGTCGAGGCAATTTTGAATCTTCCTCCCCCTACTTCCTTGCAGCAATTGTAGAGTTTGCAAGTTAAAGCAAACTTTTTACGACGCTTCATCTCGAACTATGCCGATGTGGCCAAAGGTTTTACGCGGTTACTAAAGTGAGACACCCCGTTTCGATGGGATGTCACCGCTCAAGAGTCCTTCGAACTTCTCAAACCTCTCCTTGTTTCCATTCGTTTGTTCCGTCCTCCAAATTACCATCACAATTACACTTTGTATCTAGCCGTTGCTGATACCACCATTGGCATGGTTCTTGTTCAAGATGACGATCATGGCACTGAACACGTCATTTATTATCTCAGCCGAAATTTATTAGATACGGAATCTCGATATGCTTACGTCGAGAAGTTGGCATTGGCCACCATTTGTGCTGTCCAACGTTTCCGCCATTATATCTTGTTGCGCACTATGACAGTGTTCTCTGATTGCAACCCAATGACATACATCTTGTCACGTCAGCTGCTGGGGGGCAAGTACTCGAAGTGGATTGTTATCCTCCAAGAGTTCGACTTTGAATTCACTACTGCCAAGTCCAAGAAATCGTTTGTCTTCGCTGAATTGTTGTGCTCTTTGCCATCCTTGCCGCACCCTCTCGGTTAGAGGATCACATTCCAGATGAAACTCTCTTCCTAATCAGCACCCTCGATCCCTGGTATGGGGATATTATTGTCTATTTACAAATGTCCTCTTCTCGTCCCGAGACATCTAAAGATGCTCGGCGACGAATCCGCCATCAAGCCCAACCATATCGCATTGTTGGGGACACCCTGTACCGCCTTGGCGTTGATTCTGTTCTCCGCTGATGCTTAACACTTGAGGAAGCTGAGAGAGTTTTAAATGACTGCCATGCTAGCGCCTGTGGTGGTTACATGTCCAGATACGCCACTACACAAAAAATCCTCCGCGCTGGTTACTTTTGGCCCTCCATCTTTAAGGATTGTATTCTTTCCATCCGCTCTTATCACGAGTGCCAAATCTACTAACAGAAGATGCGTGCACCTCCTGCTCCACTGCACCCCATTGTTACTGTAAGCCCTTTTGCAAAATGGGGCATTGATTATATGACCTGTAACCCTCGCTCGGCCGGGTGGCATGGGTATATCATCGTTGCCATTGATTACTTCACGAAATGGGCCGAGGCGATGCCTACATTGTCCAAAGACGGTCACACCGTGGTGTATTTTTTATTCAATCATGTCATCTCATGGTTCAGAGTCCCTCAAGCCATCATCACTGATCATGGCAAGAATTTCCGTAATCATATGATGATTGAGCTTATAACCCAGTTGGGCCTATGGCATGATAGTTCAACTCCATACTATCCTCAGGCCAATGGTCAAGTAGACGCCGTTAACAAGATCCTAGTTACGATGCTTCAATGAACCATTGGCATGCAGAAGTCCGACTGGCACTTGATGTTGTTCTCTGCCTTGTGGGCCTAGCGAACCTCTGTGAAGGATGCCACCGGTTTCACTCCTTTCCAATTGGTTTATGGACTAGAGGCTACCCTTCCTATCGAGTGTGAGATCCCTTCGTTAAAATTAGTCGTCGAATTACTCCCTGACACTACTCCAATAGAGGAATTCCTTCTTTACTTGGAGCGGCTAGACGAGACTCGTCAACTAGCCTCTTTAGCTATCGAAGCACAGAAGAAGCGAGTGAAAACTCACTTCGATCACACTGTTCATCCTCGTTCTTTTGTTGATGGAGATTTGGTCCTGCTCTATGATCAAGCTAATGATAAGCTGGGGGCATGAAAATTCGAGCCCATGTGGCACGGGCCTTACATTGTAAAGAGAGTTTTGCAAAAAGGGGCCTAGAAGCTTATTGACTACAAAGGGAATCCCCTGGATAAGCCCTAGAATGGGCTTTACTTGAAAAACTATTATGCATAATTCCAGGCACTCTATTTTTTGTACATACATGTGCTTTAGCAAGTGTGTTGTGTGTGCATGTTTTCATGTTTCTGTCTTGGTGTGTCGACGTGATTGCCGCTTATTGTGTCCTTTTACTTCTTGGACAGATGTCTGGTTCACCTTACATTGGTTTCGCTAATGGTGCCTCTCGCAGTACATGCAACTTTTCCTCTGCGGCATGGGTGATCTACGATCCTCATGGTGAGCTAGTAGACCTTCAAGGGGTTTGTCTAGGTTGTACGACGAACAATGTTGCTGAGTATAGTGCTGTGATTGAGTTACTAGCCAAGGCGATTAATCTCGGTATTCGAACATTGGTTGTGAATTTGGACTCTCAACTTGTCGTCCACCAGCTCAATGGGTGTTATTCCGTCAGAGACCATTGGATTTTAAGGTTATATATACGTGTAAGTTGTTAGAAAGGGATTTTGATTTCATTGCATATCAACATATTCCAAGACGATTTAATACGTTAACTGATGGATTAGCTAATTATGTATTGGATAGACATTTGCATAACATGTAATTTAAAATAGCATAAGAAGCATAAAACACAATAAACCATAAGCATATGTATATATATATATATATATGTCCAAATGTTTGCACAACGTGCATCATCAAAAAATAATACATGTTTGTCTTGATACATCCGAAGACAACATGTCTCTCAAAAAATATGCATGAAAATAAAGCCTAGATATCTAATCCCTATGGTGCTCATGGTAGCATGTCACTGCCCGCACTAGGTGTCTCAAGAGTCGATGGATGCAACTCGGCACCCCCACCGTGTGCCTCTGGTATGCTAACAGGACATCCGCTAGCCGAGCATAATGCAAAATCCCTCGAGCGATACCCTCCCTCAAGGTTCTGGATGAGTTCCCCCCCTCAGCACCTCCTCCTGAGGATTTGCTGCAGGCTGGTTTCTCCTCGAGATAGGAGACATGCCGGCTGGTCGCTCTGGGCCAATGTCTGCATATGCATATAATTGTTACTAGAACAAGCATGTATTAACACAAAAGAATCATAAAACACAAAATCCCAAAAGAGTTCATACCTATCTCCTCATCCCAATCCTCGACCACGATCAGTTGGCGGCGAAGCCACCCAAAAAACTCTGGCCTCCATGACATTTGATGGCCTCCCCCCCCTCTAGGCATAAGCGCTGCCCAACGAGCCATCCTCGGCTCTCGAGGCACCAGATCAGGTACGAAGGCCCCTTGGCTCTGAAAGATTGGTAACCATTCAAAAATGAACGGCACCAGAATGGAACCATACCCAAACTGCTGCAATTTTCCATGCTTACCTTTTGTAAGTTGCCTCTTCATGTTGGTCATCACCGCTGCCGCCCAATTGAAGATGGTCAGATTTAGACACTCTGTAGCCAATATAAGTTGGTTCTTTGTTGCCTCATGGGGTGCCTGCACCCCCACAACCCGTGTGATGGTGAATAACACTGCTTTGAGTGTTAGGTCCTGAATAGTGGCGATGTCCACCTTTGAACTTCCAGACCCGAATTGTGCCCCTGGGCACACCCGTGCCATCACCTCCCCCATCTTCTCACTAGATGGCCTACTACCTGTCAATAGGGGCACCGGCCCTCTACGCGACAGTCCTATGATGAAATAGACATCAGATACGTCCAGTTCTAACACTTGGTCTCGTATACGGAACACTTTATCGCGTTCATCCCAAAGGTTGATTAAGTATCGTAAGAGCTCTGGCTGAGCTCGTAGATAAGGCGTGAGGAAGTATTTCTTTAGCCCGAAATTTCAAAGGGCTTCCATGCAATCTTCATCTTCTATAGCCAATTCGTCTACTCTATCATGCTCCCTTTCCTTCCATTGGATCACCATTTTGATTGTTTCCCTGCAGCCACAAGGTAAAAAAACATCGATTAGATCTTTGGTAAACTTAGAAATGCAGTGAAATGGCTTTAAAAATGTTAAAATTTGAAATAAGGGTGCGCTCGGCCATTGGCGAGATTGTTTTTAAAATAGTCGTGCCCATGGGCGCGGGCCTTTGGAGAAGAAAGGCCCATTGGCGCGGGTCCGTGCCCGATACCCGCGCCAATGGGCGCAACCCTAAATTTTCAAACTCCATCCACAGGGGTCAATAAAGCAAGCTACAACTGCTAAAAAATGGACTAAAATGGAGTAGGAAAGGATGCCTCTTACCTGGAACTGGCAACACTCCAAATGGTCGCATGGATTCGTCGCAATCGTCACCCAAAGATCGCACACCAAAAGCACTATTGTCACTCTCCAATGGGGTAAAAGTAAAAAGTAATTTTTGTTTTTACCATTTTCACATGTTTATAGCTTTTTAAACCCTAAATAGGTTTTAAAAGTCATTTTTTTTAATATTTTAGTATACATTTCTGTCGAAAATGGATTTCACACTTATTTTTGTGCAGCGACAGGTTTTTGTGTGACTTAGGCGACAAAACGAGTTGTATTTTATACTTTTTCGGACTTGGTTAATACACGAAAAAGTAATTATGGAGTCATCTTTCTGCTCTTTTCTGACTCTCCAAACATGAAAAGAATGCCAAGTTATTCCTCTCGACTCGTTAAACGAAAAAGATAGGCGGTCATATTTAAACTCTTTTATGACTGTATAAAGACGAAAAGATCGTCGGACCCTTGTTGTTTCAGGCTTGTTAATGGTTACGAAATGACGTGGTTTCAATCGCTTTCTTAATTTTTCAGGTTGAAATCACTACTCATGAAAAGTACTCCTCGATCATGATGGTCGGGCGGTTCTTTTGAGCATTGTTTTATACTTTTTCGGGCTCGAGAGACACAACTTTACGAAAAAGGACACCCTTGGAGTTTACTTTTCCGCTGTCTTTTCAAACTCTCTAAACATGAAAAGATGCCAAGTTCTTCCTTTGTTAGACTCGTTAAAGCTTAATGACATCGGATTCCATTGAAATGATGCCTTTCAAGCATATGTTATCCTCATCAAACTTGTCATCACAAAATAACCGGGCTACTTGCCAGAAATGGTGGGGAAAATGGAACCACAATCATTGTCGTGTTGGCAGTATGTCGCTCTTGAACATGGCACTTGTCTGCATTCGTGTCTGGGTGGGGACATCTCATCTTATTTTTCACTTGCCTCCATGGGTTTGGGTGATCCTATTTGACCTCTCATCTGCTCGTCGCCTTGTCACCATGGCCTCTGATCATTTGATGTCAAATACTACCAAGTCCACTATCGTGCCACCGATATTCTCAAGAGAAGTTGACCTCTGCGAAATAATCAACCTCCCTTTGATACCTCACATAATCCTGATTCATGAAAAACATTACCTTCCTCTGTCTCGCATCGATGATGTGGGAAACACTATGGCCCACCTTCGATCAAGGTCACTTCCTATTGACTTCAGCTCATTATCCAGGAAGTTGACCTAGAGACTGCCTTCAGGTGCCTTGGAGCCTGCATGCCTCAATGGCAGGTTCTTCGTGTTTGACGTGAGGTTTTCATCATTAGCCTCTGATCGAATGATTCTACGAGTGTTTGACACCGACTCATTGATTCGCACAGCGTATATTGTACCTATAGTACCTTGAGGGCAATTGTCACTATTGGTGGTACCTCTCACGTCTCTTAACAGTTTTCATCATTGACTGGTAATCTGACGATGTTCCTGCATGTTCGACTTTGACTCCCATATTCGCATGCTTGAACTTGTACTTTGTTCGGGTCGAGATGGAGTGCAAGACCCTGGATTTTGTCTATTGGGATCCAGGTTGTGATTTTGTGGATTATTCTGATCTTGACATGACTCATTCACTGGATGGCTGCAACCATGCCTGAGTCTGTTTATCGATCCTCATTGGATGGCTGCATCCATACCTTGGATCTAGACTTTTATGTACTCTGCTATGGATGGTTGTGCCCATGCCACATACATAATGTACTTGAGATATTAGTTATACTTCTCCACGCAGGTTCTCTGGTGGTAGTGTTTTCGGTTGGACATGTTGTTGTAAAGCATTTCACCCCTCTCTCTCTCGCGGGCCTCATTCTTTAGGGGGCATCTGTTACACAACAATTTGTCACCATCCTTGTTATCCCTTCTCCCACACCTTGGAGGACTCATTCCGGGACCTGTAAGAAGTAACATGACCTAGAAACACTTGCATTGTATTCCCCTAAGTATGAACTTCATTTTCCCTAAAGACATCTTCTGCAAAAAACCCATAAAAAATAGCCCTTTTTCCATTGGTGCGGTTTCACTATGCATCACTCGTGCCAATGGGGGAAATCCTCCAAAGAGGGCGCGCCAGCTGGCGCTGTGTCTCAGAGTGACACTCGTGCCAGCCAAAATGGATAGTGTTTTTAACAAACCAACAGCCGAAGATTCATTCTAACCCACTCCTGAACTGAATCTATCTTGAGTTGCTTTGGTTTGGCTTCGAATCTCCATAGAGGGGAAGTGGTTTGCCACCTCTCATGGAAGCTTCTTAGTGATAAAGCCAATCCCATGAATATTGTGGATGATCCTAACTCCTTCTCCTCTATCTATAAAAGCTTGTCCTTTTGCCTTTGACAAGCTAGTTCCCTAGTTCCAGAGTTCCAAAGATTGAGAAATTGTTAAGTTCATGCTGCAAGAAGCCTTCTTCATTCCCATAAGGCTAAATCTAAAGTAAGGAGATTCTTGTCCAAATAACCAAGGAGAGAGAGGCTTGTTCCCATTCCCAACAAGATTTGCAAGACATGTGCTGCTGATCACCACACCAAAGGAGGATTTGACGTCAGAACTATGGTTGTATTCTTCTTTGTTTATCAATAATAGATGACTATTATTATGGTTCCACTCTTATTGTCTTTTGTAATGATGATGATTTATATCCTTTCTGACTGATATATAGTTGCATCTATTGGATTTTATGCTTGTGTTTGTGTCATTCTTTGCATGTGTAGGTGTCCATTCATGGAGATCGTGGGGATCGTGACCAGCCGGAGCAAAAGAACAGGAGTGTCGACTCTTCTATAAGTACTAGCGTTGGGATCTAGGTAGGCCCTCATCATTGGTCTTTAATTTACAATTAGGAACTTGCGTGGTAGAGTTGTTTGAATGTTTCTAGACCCAATTTGGGCTAGTACGGATTGCCTTTGTCCGCAGAGGGGATTTACCTCCACAACAAATGGCCTGTCTACTTTCCAATCCAAGTGGAATTTCTGAATTTGGTGCTCATTTGCCCCTTCAAATCTTCATTCTCCCAAGACTGCTTCCTGTGTGTCAAAATAGGGGTAGAGAGGTCATTCTTTGGGTGTCTTTGGCCTCCTGGAGACTCGAATCATGCCCAAATTTCTTGTCCAAGCACCAGTAGTCATGATTTTGCATGTTGAACCCAAAAATGCAAGCCATTTCCAATTTGGAGCTCCCAATCAGGGAGAAAAAACCTATGTTGTGACCAAAAAATTTCCATGTGACCAAAATTGCCCCAAATTTCTTGAAATTTGGGTTGGAGGTTCTCTAAGAGGCACTATGCTGGGCTACAGAGGCTTCAGCCAAGATTCGAAGCTGATCTTGCTCTTTTTGCCTCTTTTGCCTCTTTGTTGCTTTGCTCAATTTTGCCTTCAAGCTCCTTATCCGAGCCTTCACACTCATGTTATGTGACTTGTAATGATAAACCATCCTCCTTATTATGGTTTTGTCTCTATCAGCCTTCTATAGCAGTCTCTCAAGGTGGATGTTGATTCGCTCGAGCCAAGACTCACGGTCATTGTTAATCTCTTGCTCCAAGGTAGTCAGCTCGATCCTCCTTTGTTGGGCAGCTTGTCGATTCTCACGGATGCTTTGCAGCTCCATGATCTCATGTTGGTCCTCAAGCTATTTGTTCCTCTGCTCCAAATACCTAATGATCCATTTGTCCCTCTCCAAATTGAGTGACAAGTCTTGGATCTCCATGTTCTGCTCCCAAATGGTCATCCTAAGTTTGGCACTCTCCACATCTGCATCATCATCCTGAATGAGGATGAAGTCGGCCTCCTATTCACCTGATGGCCACTGATCATGCATGGGCCTCTTGCCCTTGTCCTGTACCTGTGTAGTCGATGCCGAAAGCGAGGCCCCTTCCACCCCGGATGGAGAAAACACTTGCTTTGCTGCTGCAAACAAGTGTCTACTGCCTCCCTGATATGTAATGAATACTGGCATAGTAGTGGTCTCATGGCACTCATACTGATGAGAAGGACCACCTATCTCATGCTCTACCTCTGATAGTAACTGTGAAGCATTGAAGAGGTCACTGGAGATGAAGTCCTCCCAAGCAATGCCCTGCAATCCCAACTGATGATCCACCAAAATCTGGAAAAGAACAAAGTGATAAACACTGTTAAGTTGTTGTTGAGGGGTCTTATGCTTCATGAAGGTGTCCATCCTCTCTATGTTCCTGCAAATGAAAAATAGGAGGTTCATCATCCTCACCTTGGTAAAGTGCATGAGCAACCTGATGTGATAGGCATATAGATGAGAAAACCTCCCCTCACAGCTGAAGTATTTCATGATCAATTTCATGAGTGGAGCATACTCATCTTTCAAATATCTAAATAGAAAGACTCTTGTGAGCTGCCTCAAGAATCTGGCCTTAATATAAGGCTCATAGTGTTGCCTATCCACCTTCTTTTTCTTGTGCCACTGTTCTCCAACATTCGGTATGCTGGTTTCCACTGATATAGTTTTGGGTGTCAATGTGAAGGTGACCCCGGTTAAGATAGACCGACCTCCATGTAGGTGAAGTACAAAAAGACGAGCCAACTCATGATGAACTCTGACATTAGCCACCCTTTGACAAAATTCAAAACATGATAGATGCTGGAAGCATGACATGGCAAGAGGGCAAGCCTGCAATTCAGTGAGGGTAGTTGGCTCATCCCTAACATGTTTTCCACTCTTGTGATGTCTCCTGGGAGCCTATTCTTCCAAGGAAGAATCACTTTGTGTCTCCATCTCATACTCTGATTAATGCTCTGATGCCATGACTGTTGTGTGTACTGTACTTGGGCTACCCTTTGATGATGTTGTGAAACTAGGTGTTGTTGTGATATCTGTCAATTTGAGGGGCTTCACAAGCAATTTGAGGAAATTTGGCACAATTTCGGCCCTTTGTGGGTGTGCTTCGTGCACCAAACCCAGTGCGCCGCGCCCTGGGTATGCGCTGCGCCTGTTGAAAATTTGCACTATGGTGTGGCTTTGTGTGCGCCGCACCCCTTTGTGTGTGCGTCGCGCCCTGGAAACCGCCTCCAACTTGCTCCAAACACACACTTTGTTCTCTCAATGCTTTGCAATGTTTCCCTATGCACTTGATTTGCACAATGACTTTGATTTTGGTGGAAACCTGTATATAAAGGCTTTGAAGTCATGGGTTTAATTTTTTCCTCTTCAAAAACCCATTTTGCTAGTGTTGTGTTTTGACACTTTTTCGCTGACTTAAAGAAACATTGGTTTTCACTTTTCCCTTTGAAATTTTAGCTCAAATGATGAAATTTTTGGCACTCTTTGCAGGGCTTGCATGACAAGGCATTGGGCCATAGAAATCATGACTGCACCTGAAGAAATCAACTGACGACGTTTTTGCAAATTTTATCACAAATGACACTGTTTGACTTTTCTTCAAAACATAGTTTTGAAGAACAGTTGAAGTCTATCAACATGACGATGAAACTCTCTGAATCGCAACTTTGTAAGGGCCTCACTCTGGCCTGCATGGCTTAATTGGACATGGTTGAACACCAAATTGATTAATCCCTAGACCTAATGATCGAAAATGACTTTTGTCCATTAAAGGACGAGACCTTGACTGTCATGAACTTTAGTGATTATTGACAAAATACCTAAGCCAACAGGAGCCATACATGAGAGGAAATGGCTAGCATGACCTTTTCCGTCAGATTATGGCATGCCCCTAGTGGAATGCAGCTGGGTGAATGGAGTAGAACTCCTAAAATGAAATGCATAAAGAGTTTTGATCTCGGACGTAAGACTGACAAGACCGACTCTAACAACTTGTATACAGTGAACCTACATGTATATGTAGCTTGGTCAATGGTGAATCTGTGTATGCCTCTCTTTCTTCATTCTTTGTAGTTTGAACTATTGTTCTTTGTTGTTTACCTGCTATATTGTGATCTTTACATCTTAGTGAGTTGCCTTTTGAACTGATTCCTTGAAGTTTCCCTGCATTTCATCACATCTATAAACACTACTGTCATGGATTATGTCACATCTGATATCTCTTTTTTAGATTCATCTAGTTACCATATACAAGTGAGTTTTTCAGCTACTAGTGGGTTGCCATCAAGTACAACACATGCATCATAATGCCAACATATACAATAATGGTTATTGGCATATATTGGTATATTACATTAAGTGTATTAATTGTGGAAGAGCCACCCAATCTGACATAACTGGACAATAGAGTGGAGATTCCTCCAAGAGACAAACCTGGCATTAATTTGTAGAAAACATTGTTGAGATGGAACATTACATGTTAATTAATGCAAGTCTAGAACATAGGTTACGGACTTGAAATGTTAGAGATTTGTATGCCAGCATACAATGATGTGATTTTTTTCTACCAACAAATCACAGGAGAGTTACATAGAATCCATAGGTATGTGATTCAGAGGATATTTAATTGTGTAATAACCATGTGACCAAGTCGACAAAGAAACACTAATAGATATGATGATAATGCAGTAAAGAAGAATGATAACGATTTTGACAAATGATTCTATGAGGACTAAAAATAACTAAGAATGATAAGAATAATTTGTTGAGTACACCTGAGAACATTGGAATCTCCTGCCCTCAGAGTTTGAATTCTTCAACATTTAGCGATAAATACTTTCATATTTATTTTGCTGAGTAAAAAAAATTGTATTTTGATAACATCTCATGATAGGGGTCGAGAAATAAATATCACACTACAATATCTCACAAAAGAGGTGTTAAATAATTGCAATCCCAACCACCTATGACTATGGCACACTTCTCTTAGCTCCTTCAATTCTATTGTTATATTGCGAGCATGCATCTTTGTCAAATGCAATAGTCTTCAAACGTGGATACACTACTGAAAGACAGGAGGGGTTACTTATTGGGGAGAAGTTCGATTATTTGTAATCTAGACTCTTGTAGAAAAAAATTCAGTAGCTTGTCACAACCTCTTTTAAAGACTAGCATGTGGATAAATAAGAAATGGAAAAGCCTCGAAAAAAATAAACAGACGAAGAAATGGACTGAAGGAATTAAGTGTTGTCTTAAGGAGACCCTATGGCTGAACATAAAATAATAATCAAGAAGTCTTCCCAAAGATAAAAATGAGCACCATGAACATTCTTTAAAAAAATTGGAAGAAGAAAAGGATTCACCCATTTGGCTGGCCGCATAACAAGCGGTCCCTCGGTATGAAATTTTTTTATCTTCTATTGGCTGTCATGGGAGGCTTCTAAGAAAATTACTTATTTGGATGGGTCTTCTCCCATAAAATCCACCATCATCTATCATTATTGACAGTAATGGTTCATATTTAGATCCATATTTGAGGAAAAATTTCCTAACGAGAGACTCACTGAAGGATATATGGAAACCTGCAACAAAGTAAATTTTTGAAAAAGATGTTTAGAGACAATTCCAAGCCGCATTCTCATTTATTTTTTTTCACGGTCAACTTTGCACAAACCAAAATTCAAAGAATTAGTTTTATTTTATATTGCACCTATGGATTTTATTGTATACTGCACCTGTGGACCACAGAGGAAATGAAAAGAGTTATAGTCTTCCCACCGTACAATTGAAAATATATATAAGATAATTCCAATTCTAGATATTAATGTGATATTTTCAAATAAGAAACTCTCTTTTCGAATCCTTGATATTGTTTCTGATAGTGGAAAATTTAACATGGTGCCTAGTGCTGCAATGCAATACACAATATGGAAATTCAACTACATAAAAATGGTTGTCAGCACTCAGGACAAACTGCATGACCAATCAGTGATCAAGGTGTAGAGCCTTTCAAGCTTATTAGATTGGGTGTAACGAAGTTTACTTGGAATAGATTTCGCAAAAATGACTCATCTGATATTTCTATTTAGATCAATAAGTAGTGATCCAATAAAAAAAAATGATGCAAGTAACGAATGAAAATTCCTTGCAACAATCAACAAGGGGAAGTAGGCGAATGTTGTTGACAAAGGACCTTGTGTAAAACAAACCTCTACATGGCTTCCTTTGTCACATATAACTATTGAAATTGCTTTTGGCATCGTTAATAATTATGTGTTTAATTTGAGAAGGATTGAAGCAATGATAATTGGAGCAACGCTTAATTGGAGCAATGATTAATATGTCATCATGGTTGATATTATTATTTAACAATATGTTCATATTGCATTTAAATTTCTTCGTATTTGTAGACATGTAAATTGGAGATATGGAATTAGTGTTATAATACATATATCGAGATATAATGGTTGTTGTGAATAGCCCATTGGTTGCAAGCATTAAATTTAGTCTCAACGAGCTGTATACCTTATTGATTGGCATACCATGTATGCTTGAAATCCTCATATTATAGTGAATATTACAATACATATGGTGGAAATCCAAAAATATTATGGTTCTTATTATCTGGCCACTTCATTTTATATAACGGTTCATTGTAGAAAGTATCAATGCAAGATTGTGTGTCGTTTTATGTCATTATACCAAGAAATATGGTGATGTAAGTGTTTGGGTATGGATCTCTAATGGAAAAAATGTTTACAAAGAGTTGATTCATATGACTCTCCCAGGATGGCATCTCAAGCATTGTTGAGGTTTATTATATCTTCGTCTAGATTTGCACATCATTCAAGTAGGAACAACACATTAAAATTCAAAACCACATCAATAGCATTGGCTCATCTTCCACCATCATATCTACTTCAACTTCTGCTACCTCCAGAAATGATCTATTTATAAATGACACCACACTGTCACTTAAAAAAGTTCAATATCCCATTCGATAGTGCTACCACAAATGATATTCATGTTTTTATGACTAATAAATATATGTTGAGGCTTTGTTAGGCTAAATCATGGATATTTATGATTAATTTAGACAAGATTTGGAAAGGCTTCAACTTGGTGAAATATTGATTGTTTCTATCAAAAAATCCACAGGATAATATTGTCCAATCTACAAGGTTATAGACTCAGTGTGCAGTATTGTAACTATAATGCAGCAACAACAAGATGAAGTGGGTTGCTTTCTTAATACTGTTGAAGGCATCATAGGAAGTGAAGAATTCAGATTCTCTCGAAACCACTTCCTATCCAAAGAAGCTGGTGGCAGTGAGTCTAATTTTGCAGTATATTTTATTGTACATAACATTGATGGACTTGGCCTTAGAGAAAGTGAAGAAAATTCCCTGCAACTGTTGCATCCTACTCACGAGTTTGATTTGTGGCTTTTGCTGATCATGAGAATGCACCACTCATATGGGATAATAAAATGGCCAAAGCATAATTCAAGTGGTGGTGATATCACACCACAACATAGGCACCATATACTATTGAAGGGACTTTCTTTCCTCTGATTCTTGGAAACACAGGAGCTGTGGAAAATGTGTGGACTACAACAACTGTTTTACAGAGTTTGACCCCCAATCCACAGAGCACCTTTAAGATACTTTCTAACTATCAACTTGTCCATACTGAGGAACAAGGATTTTCTTTTCAATGCTTATATATCTTATGCAGGAAATAATTTTTTAGTTATTTTTGTGAAATAAAGGAAGGGCTTTACTTCAACAACTCTATTGTTTGGTCATTTTTATGAATCTTATATTCTTACAAGCAACCTAGGAGAGCACTAGTATCATAACTTGTGTTCAAACTACATTTTGGATATGATATTTGCTACTAGACTACTTTTCCTGTAAGGGACAGGAAGAAACAAAGAAGAGTACTTCTTTGGTTAGAAGCAATGCATGAAGTAAAGTTTTTTGTTTGAAATTATTAGGAATCCCCCTTCATGTACAATTTCAAATAAAAGGACCTAATGATTATACTATATCTCAAGTTAAGGATGTTGTTAAAAACACACTCAAAAATATATCTATTATTGAAGTTGCTATAATCCAACATCTCAATCACACATTCAAGAAGACTCTTCAATGGGGTTAAATTATTTGTTGATGCCATACTATTGGTACTCAAGTCTAGAAGAAAATTTGAATTATTGATTTAAATCATCATAAAGTTCTCACGCATACCATGTTTTCCTTAAAAAGTGTTCTCTCGACATTATTCTTGCAATATTTAACAGAGTGTTCTCACAACAATATTTTGCAATGATTTCTGAAGAGTATTTGGAGTAGCATTCATTTAATCTGGAGTAGCCCTAATAATCTATATGGAGTGAAGCACCCCTACCAAATCATCTCGACATTTGTAATCCCATTTCCATTGATGTCAAAGGGGGAGGTAGTCATAGGAAGGAAGACACTTCTTAGGACAAAAGGGGCATGATCAATTTTTATTACCATCAATGCCAAAGGGGGAGATTGTTGGCAATATTCTCATTGATGGAAAGTGTGTAGCAAACAAAGGAGCAACACAAGGAGTAGCAAGGGATGCAGGAGTAGCAACTCAAGAAGCAACAAGCAGTAAGAGAAGGAAAAGGAGAAGAAGAAGGAGGAAGAGTTATGATACACTAAATGTTTTGATAATGTTGCAGAGGTTATTATATTACATAATCTGTTGTGATGTAAAATTGTTTATTGAGCTTAATTATTGTGATGCAAAGGCAAAGATTTGTGTGATGCATGAATGAGAAAGAGATTGGTATTTGATGTTGGCATTAGGTTGAATCATTTAATGATTACATGTGGGTGAAATGAATATTGGATTAATTATTTATTTTTTGTTATAATACTCAAGATATTAAGAGTTTGGAAACGAATGAGTGGAAGGAAAATATTCAAGCCTATTCACTTCATATTCCTATGTGGGATACGAACAGCCAAAAAACTGTCTCTATAAAATATGTGATTTTGGAAGGGATAAGTGATGTTATAGAATGGGAGAATGTTAGAGAGTTGATGGAACTATTAGGAATTATTTACCTGGAACATATCAAACTGATGTGATGTAGATTTGAAGCGAATAATAAGTAGAAATGAAGATGGAGACATGTTGAATTTATGATCAGGTAAACCAACACATTGTTCTTTCTTGTTTGCATCAAAGGATGGCAGTTTCCGTTCAGGTTGAAGTTTGATAAATATCCAATTGGAGATGGTTGAGGTAGGAGCCTCCTGTGGGTTGTAGCCTACAGAAAACATATGGGAGTTAGAGCTTCCTTGCATGTTGCATCTTGCAGAAAATGGAGGTAGCAACCTCCTATAGGTTGGGGCCTAGAGAAAATCAGATCTAGTAAGGAGTGGGAGCTTGCCTTTGCATCACAACAATAATAAGATCATGGTTTTCTCCCTTTATGGGTTTCCACATGTTATCACTCCAGGAAGCTCTCCTAGGTTGTAGCTTGGAGATGCCTGGTAACATATAATCTTCAATATTATTCTCTAAACTATTGGAATGGATGATGGTTTGGATCAAGTCAGATGACTATTTCAACTCTATTTTAACTCAAGACATGGATGAACACCCTCAGCTTTACAAGGTTTTTGTCCACTAATGCTCAATAGTTTATAGATTCAATGGATAGATGGAGAATACTGATTGTACCAACAAATGCATACATAAACACATATGAATGGCTAGCTACAGGAAGTAAATGAAGCTTACAAATCTAATTTATCAATGTAGAGATAAGATGACAGTTATCTGGCATTAGACATAGAAGAAAACATGAATAACCCATTCAAGTGCAAGCATAGAACAGAAGAGAAAATGGGAATTGAACATGTAATAGAAAAAGAATCTTATATTGCTGGAATGAAGATGAGAAGCTAGAGGAGTAGAGTCTCCACAGTTTCCAAAAGTGGAACCCTTCATATATCTAACTTTCTACCATTTATAGGCTTCTTTACAATGTTCCTGAGCTCTCAAAGAATCGAGGTGTCTTAATCAATCCTCTCTGATGCCTTGACTAGGCACTTATGAGCTCGAAGGTTTCTTTTTCTAATAGCGCTAACCAAATTCTAGTAATTTTGCCTTGCTGTCAGGTGTCTCGCTCATGCCAGTGATTCTCCATGACTGTTTCTGTTGGTTTGGCAGTGTTGCACTGTGGCTTTTTCCCTTTCTGACCATCTGGCTCCTGGCCTCTGTTCACTTGAATCTCTCTTCTAACATTAGCAATCATTTCTTAACGTAGAAAGGGGAGGTGGCCACCTATTCTGCAACATAAGAGTGCCTCAGGCCTTTGAAACACTGAACTCGTCGCTTCTTGTTTAACAAAAAGAAAAATTTTTACTGTGAAATTCCGCCAAAACTATGTTCCTTCCGGACTTCAAAAGTGCTTAAACATGGACTATTCCTCTATCAGATCTATCCTTATCGTTGTGACAAGTCGCAAATGGCCTATTCCCAGGATTCCCTTTGTATTTTGAAATTCATTAAAAATCAAGAAAATAACGTAAAAATGACCTATGACAGATCTGAAATAATATACAATGGCTTTAAGGAACCCTTCTAGGTCTGGTTCATTGGATTGCAGTGTGTGTATATGCCCAATCCCCTGTGTAGCCGATGCGATATAGCGATGTGACCAATCGTAATCGCATGTCACTCATGCCCCATACCATTTGCAAGTTCTCTTTGTAATCTCCAATAGCAAACTTGTGATGCAACGTGGGCTATTGATCTGTGCGCTTGATCGATAATCCACGTTGACTCTACCAGTCACCATCACAATTGTTATATGGTCTGCACCAATTTCCACCACTGATTGCCTCCACCGATTGCAATCTACGGGTCAGATCTAGACTGTTGATTGGCCAGATCTGATGGCTACTTTGAATTTCATTGCTTACACCTCCAATACTCTATTTTTTCATAGTTTTCTTTGGTTTTAGCCTCCCAATAGTGTTTTTTAGCCAATCTACGAGCCCTTGGCATGCGATTGTTTTGATATTTTGAATTATCTTTAAGCTTTTGAAGACTTAGAGAACATTTTTAGATCCATTTTGGGCCACATGCCAACAAGGCTAACACTGGCTCCTTCTAGGGATGAAAGCCTCCCTGTGAGGTTTCAAGAACCACAGACCAATGCCTTTCCTGTAAAAACCAAAATCAAATCTATCTCCTAGTTTTCCATTGGGCATGGATTTTATTTTGCATAGAAAATAAAAACTGGAAAACATATTTACAATATCAAGGCTTTAAAGCCTTAAATGTAGTAAAGTTTCAATAACCACCCATTGATTGGGCCACCAAAAACATCTTCTCCTTCCAAACTGTGTAGAAGAAAGGTATTGTTCTACTAAATTTGAGCGATGATAAACGAGCTTGTCCATAAGGAGTCAAACTTACCATGATTTCCTTTCTTTTCCTTGAATGCATCCCATTTGAGAACCCAGTAACCAACTTAGAAATTTTTCAGTTTTTCCTTCCTGTCAAAGGTTTCTTTGATTTTCTTCTAATGAACTTTTGACTTTTCAACCAGTTGCTCTCTGATTTTCTGTAATCCAATCAGGTCATTCATTCTCCTTACCATGTCATTCATTTCATCTTGTTCTTCTTGAAATAATTTGGCGACAGGGAGAATTAGCTAGATAGGAAAACAACGTCAACACCATAAACCAGCTTAAATGGAGAATTTCCTATGGACTCCTTTTTGGTAAATCTATTAGCCCACAGTGCAAACTTCACTTGGAATCCCAGCTCTTTTTGTTGTCCTCCAACAATTTTTTGATTATCCTTACAAGACCCTTGTTAGATTATTCTGCTATGCTATTGCCTTGAGGGTAATATGAGATAGAGTGCACCAATTGAATGCCCATGGATTCACTCATGTCCACCAATTCTTTTTCCTTGAAAGATGTTTCATTATTAGTGACTAGTTTGGTTGGGCATCCAAATCTAGTAAAAATATTCTCATTCAAGAACTTTATGAAAACTTGATGATTAGCATTCTTAGTGGGTATATCCTCAATCCACTTGGTGAAATAATTGGTGGCTACCAAGATCCATTTGTGTTGGCCACTAGAATGTGGGTTGATCTCACCTATAAAGTCCAAGCCCCACTGCTGGAAGGGACCATTGGTGTATACTGGCTTCAAGGGCAGAGATTTTAGCCGTTGTCTTCCTGCAAACCTCTGACGTTTGTCACAACATCTCACAAAATAAAACACACCAAAGAACAAAGTAGGCTAATAATACCTAGCTCTCAGGATCTTGTGGGCTATGGTTTTCCAATCATGATGCCCTCCATAGATGCTAGAATGGAACTGGTGCATGACTTCCACAAATTATCCTTTATCTATACATCTCAAGAGGATTCCTGATGGGTCTTTCCAATAGAGTAGGTTTTTATTCATGAATAATTTGGTTGATCTAAGCTTAATGGCCTAGGCTTCACTCGAGCTAAGCCTTGGAGGGACTTCTAGCTTCTATAAAAAATGAACTATGCTAGAATACCATTCACAGGTGGCTAGATTTTCAGCCAAAGACTATTTTTTCTCTTGCTCTTATGTTGCTTCCTCTGTTTGCTGATCACCTGAATTTGAACCCATGCAATTGCTGTCTAATAAACTACAATTTTCCTCGGCCATAAGTTTAGCCAAGCCCTGGCCTTTGACAAGCTTAGTGGGCTTCACCTCTATGTTGAACTCTATGAATTTTTCAATCCATTTAGCTCTCTTTCCATCAATATCTGGCTAAGTTAGAACATCTTCTACTAAGGCTAAAGGTACATATGCAACCACTTTGGAATGTAGAATATAAATTATGAATGCCTTTAAAGATTTTATGAGAGCATAAGCTTGTTTTTCAATAAGGTCATATCTTAGTTCAGCATTCCTCATAGTTTTGCTAAAAAAGGCCACAGGGTGCTCTATGTCTTCATCATTTTCCAACAATAGAACTACTGCAAGTGTGTCATAAGAGGCAAAGGAGAAGATATAAAAATCCTTGGTGTAATCTAGGTTGATTAGAGTGGGAGCTTCCATTATAGCTTGTTTGATGGCCTCAAAAGAGCTTCTTGCAGCATCTGTCCATTTTATTTCTGATCCTTTCTTCAGCATGGAAGTGATGTGGTTCACTAGCTCTACAAAGTTTGGAATGAACCTCCTTACAAAGTTAATCTTACCCAAGAAAGACTGAATGTCCCTTTTTGAAATTAGGATAGATAATGTTTGAATTTCTTGAACTCTTGTTGCATCAATCTTCACACCTTTGGCATAAACAATATGTCCCAGCAGTTTGCCTTCTTCTAGAGAAAACTATGACTTATTTGGGTTTATAGAAATTCCAAACTGTCTGCGCTTTAGAAACACCTTCTTCAAATGTTGTAAATGGTCCCTATGACTATTGGAAAAGACTATTATGTCATCAAGGTAAATCAGGACAAACTTGTCCTTCTCTCCAACAAAGGCTATGTCCATGGCCCTCTGAAAAGTAGCCCCAACATTCATCAATCCAAAAGGCATCTTGGAGTACATGAAAGTGTCGCAAGTAGTAGTGAAGGTGGTATTTTCCTAATCTTTTGGATGTACAACAATCTGATTGTAACCTGAAAATCCATCTAAGAAAGACATGACTCTAGCCCCTAAAACATTTTGCAGCAAGTGTTCCATCTTAGGCAGGGGGTAGTTGTCTTTCTTAGAGCATTTGTTCAGATTCCTGAAGTCAACACAAAGCCTAATTTCTCCATTATTCTTTCTTACTACCATAGGGTTAGCTATCCACTTTGAATACCTTAGGGGAACTATGATCTTGTCATCCAACGGTTTCTTGATTTCCTTCTCAATCAAAGACAATAAGAAAGGGTTGTTAGGTCTTAATTTCTTCTTAAAAGGATGGTGTTATTCTCTAGCAGAATCTTATGCTGAATGATGTTGATGTCATAGTTCATAAGGTCACTATATTCCCAAGCGAAAATATCAGCAAATTGTTTCATCAGGGTGCAATACTCGGAACTCTGGGCAGAAGACAAGTGAGTGGATAGATTTATGTATTTTGGATGGGTTGGACTCCCTACATTATGTTTATGAACAACAAACTCATTTTCTTTTTTGGTAGGCTTATAAGGTACATCATTATGATCAAACAACTTCTTTAGGGGCACCAAACCTTTGGGTATATGGTTACTAGGCAGCTGGACAATGCTTTCGCGACCAATCTTATCCTTTAGCTTGGACTGGTTGCATTCTTCCATGGCTTCGTTTTCTTGGTTGATGTGCATTTCAGAAAATTCATCAACGACTTGTAGAAACCTATTAATTTCATCATCATCTTCAAAAAATTTCTAGTATTTGACATTGTCAGGCAGAGATGGTCTATATTTCACCTAAACTTCATAAGTCAATTTAGGAGGCAAAGGAGGAATAAATGTGCTAGCAGACACAGCAAGGGAATCAGCGAGCTAGTTCTTCATTCTTGGGATGTAAGAAATGTTGAAAATATTAAAAGAGTCCTTAAGCTTCCATACCTCATCTCTGTATGCTTTCAGCCTTGGATTCTTTGCTTGGAAAGTTTTATTGACCTATTGAATGATAAGGTATGCATCTCCAAACACTTTCAGACCTTTGATGCCCATTTCTTTAGTAACGTTTAAGCCCAATATCAAGGCTTCGTACTATGCTATTTTATTTGTGGCCTGAAAAGCTAATTTGAAAGATAAATGAATGCATTCCTGTGTGGGGGACACAAGGACTACACCTGCCCTTGCAGCTTCCTTAGTGCAAGCCCCATCAAAGAACATGTCCCAAATCTATGGGCCTTCTTCCTCTGTGATCTGGAAAACTAGTTTTTTAAGTTGCATGGAGGCCAACTAGGATTCTTTAATCTAAAAAATACAAGTTCCAAAATTAGTGTCGACAACATAGATGGGATGATTAGTGGGATTCTTCTCATCACTGATGATATAAGCCAACTAAGCCTCTTTGTATAATCTCCTACCTTCACCTCCAAAAACTGGGACAGTAACATAGGACAGATCATTTTGCAGTGTTCCACCTAATCTCTTGATCTAGCCTCTGGAAAGCAACATGCAAAACTTGGGGAGTGCATCTACTACCACAATATCCATCATCATGCTCTTCATGGGAAGCTGAGACAAGGTGATGGCTAGGTATTTGATTAATCCTAGACATTTCACTTTTCTAGAGTCAAAATAAAATAGGACATGATAAGGCTTGGTAATGTCAAGACCCAACTCATCCATGACAACCTTGGGCATTAGATTATGGCTGGATCCTATGTCCAAAAGGTAGTTGTGGAGGATTTTTTCATGAATAGTTAGAGAGACATAATGATGGGGAGTTGTCTTCATAATTTTCAATCATTGGGCTGAGAATAACAGTTGGTTTGTCATCTTACAAATTTACATAGTCAGTGGAGGCTTGGATGGCTTTAGGCTCAAGGGCCTCAAGGATGGATCTTTTGAAGGACTCATTCTTCACTAGTTCAATCAGAGGTATAGGTATTCTTAGCTTCTGAATTTCTTATTGAAAACTAAAAGGAGAAGGAGACTTGTCGAGGCCTCTTACCTTGTGAGCTGGAGCTTTGAGGATGATGGGATCAACTACTAGCCACTTCTGCTTATTAGCTTGTTGTATTGCAGGGATAGTAGCTCTTTGAACAGGAGTTTCCTTGGCATTATTCATCTTCGACCTTAGATTATATCTGTACTAATCTTCAATTTGCAGAATAGCTTCACCATCCCATTCTTGGTTAATATAGTCATTGAATAATGACTTTTCATAGGCAACTAAGGTCAAAAAGGAGGCACTGCCTTTGTATTCCAGATAATGGATCTCATCATCTTCTTCAAACTTCTCTTCTTCCATGACTACATTCTAAAAAGGGGTCTTCACCCTTTGGTCTTCATTGGCATCTTTTCTTCTTTGCAAAATCTGCAACTGCTCATTTAGCTCTTCCATATGGATTTGGATTTCTACAAGCAAAGGTATTAGGAACTCTTCCTTTCCCAGGGTGTTGCTCAACCTTTAATTTGGAGATTTCAGAGGATAATGACTCTATCATCTTGGTCATTTTATATATCTTG
Source organism: Pinus taeda (assembly GCA_000404065.3). Classification (NCBI taxonomy): domain Eukaryota; kingdom Viridiplantae; phylum Streptophyta; class Pinopsida; order Pinales; family Pinaceae; genus Pinus; species Pinus taeda. The sequence goes on along the minus strand of APFE030213765.1, from coordinate 23,898 downwards.
GGATCTGAGGATGATGAAGATTCGCCCATCTATCTCCTTCTATCAACATTCCCCTTGAGCTTCTCTACAGCCATGATGTTTGATTCTACTTCAAAGGCTGCATCCTGCATATCATCCAAAGTAGCACATCACCTCTCCCTCAATAGTAGATGGAATTCATAATCAAAGACACTGGCATAGGTGAGTTTAGTAGACGTAGTGGTGGGTTTTACTTTAGCTAGTATTTTGTTGTACATGCGGTTAAATCTCTTATTGAAATCAGACAACAACTCACCATTTTCCCTCTTTAAGTTCCCAAACTCAATGTGGTAGTAGAGTAGATCCTTCTTATCCCCCCAATGCTTTAGGAGTGCATCATCTAAAGCCTCAATATCTACTATATACTTTGGGGTCAGTTCTTTGAACCATTTTCTATCCTCTCCATCTAGGCTTTGGACAAAGACTCTCATCCACACATCATCTTCACTAATGTCTAGGTTATCTGCATAGCTGTAGAATGATTCAAGATGTTCTTTAGCTATGACACCTTCAGTCCTATTTAAATTAGGCCTATACTTCTAATATTCTCTAGTAGGCATGGCATTCAAAGGATTGGGTAGTACTAGAGGTCCATACCTAGCAGCTATGATTCTTTCCATTTTGGTAGGTGCTTGGGGACCTGCCACAATAGTGGTGGCTATAAGGGTACTAGAAGTCTGAATGATAGAGGGCTGAGGAGTGACTGATAGGACTAAAGGAGTATGATGGATAGGAGGAGAGGTTTCCTTTGGGCTTGCAACAAAAGGAGAACCTAAAGAATAAGGAGCTTTAAGAATCTTTGAGATTTTTTCTTCACTTCTAGTATTAGATGTCATACTCTCAACATGTATTTGTTCTATTAAAGGATTTTCTTGAAGAGATATAGAATATTGTTTAGAGCTACCTGAACCTGATGCCCCTTTCTGCAATGCCTGTCTTTCTTTGATGATTTTTTTAGGGTAAAATACTAGGTCAGTTTGTGGCTTCTGAGGAATCCTCTGAGTATGTCTCACAAACTAAGCCAGAACTATGAAGTGGAGTCGCTGAGAGGTTCATCCTTCAGTAGAGTTTCCATATAGATTATTACAACCGAAAAAATGCACAGACTTTTTCTATCATCAAAGCTAGATCTGTGTCATCTCCCAGGGAAGCTAAGCTCTAGTTTCCTCTCCCCAACAATGGCGCCAATTATGTTATCACTCTAGGAAGCTCTCCTAGATTGTACCTCAAAGATGCCTAGTAACATATAATCTTCAATATTTTTCTTTGAACTATTGGAATGGATGATTGTTTGGATCAAGTCAGATGACTATTTCAACTCTACTTTCACTTAATGAACACCCTCAGCTTTACAAGGGTTTAGTCCACTAATGCTAAATAGTTTATAGATTCAATGGATAGATGGATAATGCAGACTGTACTAGCAGATTCATACATAAAGACATATGAATGGCTAGCTACAATAAATAAATGAATCTTGCAAATTTAATTTATCAATGCAGAGATAAGATGACATAGACACAGAAGAAAACATGAATAACCCATTCAAGTGCAAGCATATAATAGAAGAAAAAATGGGAATTGAACATGTAACAACAAAAGAAGCTTATATTGTTGGAATGAAGATGAGAAGCTAGAGGAGTAGAGTCTCCATAGTCTCCAAAAGTTTAACCCTTCATACTTCTAACTTTCAACCATTTATAGGCTTTTTTACAATGTTCCTGAGCTTGCAAAGGCTCTAGGTGTCTTAGTCAATCCTCTATGTATTTCTAACAACTTGATGCCATGACTAGGCATGCATGAGCTCAGAGGTTTCTTTTGCTAACAGCAGTAACCAAATTTTGGTAATTTTTCCTTGCTGTGAGGTGGCTCACTCATGCCAAAGATGCTCCATGATTGTTTCTATTGGATCGGCAGTGTTGTGCTGTGGCGTTTTCCCCTTCCAACCATATGTCTCCTGACCTCTGTCTCACAGCCTCTATCTGCTCGAATCTCTCTTCTAGTGTTATAAATCATTGCTTAATGCAAAAAGGGGAGGTGGTGACCTATTCTACAACGTAAGAGTGCCTTGAGCATTTGAAACACCTAAACCAACCACTTCCTATTTAACATAGAGAAACACTTTTTACTGCGAAATTCTGCTAAAACTATGTTCACTTTGGACTTCAAAAATCCTTAAACACGGTCTATTCCTCTGGCGGGTCTGTCCTTATCATTATCGTAAGTCACAAATGTCCTATTCCCATGCTTCCCTTTGTATTTTGAAATTTCATTAAAAATCATGAAAATTACGTAAAAATTACCTATGGTAGATCCAAAACAATATACAATGGATTTCAGGAACCCTTTCGGATCTGGTTCATCGGATCGTAGTATGTTTATATGCCCTCTCCCCTATGTAGTCAATGTGATATAGAAATGTGATCAATCGCAATCACATGGCACTCATGCCCCATGCCATTTGCAAGTGCTCTTTGTAATCTCCGATAGCGAACCTGAGATGCAATGTGGGTCGTCGATCTTCCTGCTCAACGATGGTCCACATTGACTCTGCTAGTCACCCTCGCAACTTTTATATTGTCTACGTCAATTGCCACCGCCGATTGTGGCCGCCAATTGTGATCCACCGATCAAATCTAGACCATTAATCAGCGAGATCTGATGGATACTATGCATTTCACTGCTTACACCTACAATACTCTATTTTTCACAGTTTTCTCTAGTTTTAGCCTCCTGATAATGTTTTTCAGCCATTCTAAGGCCTGTTGGCATGTGATTGTTTTGATCTTTTGAATGATCTTTAAGATTTTGAAGACTTAGAGAGCATTTTTGGATCCATTTTAGGCCACATGAGAACAAGGCTAACACCACATACATCTAGTATCAATATGTGCTACTATTATGTGTTCATGTGTCTGGTTTGGTTTGATTATAACTTGTTGATCACATATTCACATGCTGGTGAATATTTGTTAAGTTTCTCATGTTATGTATCAGTTAATGATATTAATGAAAATAAAATTAATATCTATGTATATACTAAATTGATTCACCCCCTCCCCCCTTCTCAGTTTAGTCAAGTTTTCAACAGCTTTATGTTCATCTAAGGATACAAACTTGCTTTTATCTCCTGCCATATGTCTAGAGAAGTCATTATCGACATAAAATTTAATGTTTTGATCTTGATCATATAGAATTAGACCACACTTATCAACTTTATTTTGTTCCTTCTTCTTTCTCCACTGTATGCATTCATCTATTCTGCAATTGTTCTAAGATGACATTAATATGACTTTTGCCCAAAGCTATGACAATAGAAACACTCAGTGATATCAAAGAGATGAGAAAATGGATTTTTTTTGGACTCATATTTTTTTATGTTTACCAATATTTTTTTGGACTCACTTCTCTTAGAATTCCTCAAATCATTTCTTCTGACATAAGCTCTGCAATTTATGGCTCTGCATAAAAAAAAAAAAAAAATTTACAGTAGTAACAGTACCCATAGAAAAATATTTTATACCTATTATTGGATGAAATTTGTGGATATAACCATTTTGAAATTTGATGATCTTTTTTCCTAAAGAAGTCTGATCGCTGATAATTTGTTGTTTTATTGTCCACTCCTTTTGTCTATTGTACTTTGCTAGTAGTGCTTCTTTGTTGCTACTCACTTGATGTTGAAGTGATGCTCATTTTTTTTTCTAATATTGATGTGAATCATTGTCTCCCTTAAAAGATTTTACAAAAGTAATCATCTTTTGTCCCTTTTGTTAGCTTCATTGGATTCTTCATCATATCCTAATGTAGCCTTCATGATTGGAGACCTGATCCAAGATATTTTTCTTATAGATTTCTTAAAGAATTACATGCATAAATCACATCTTAACCATAGAAATTTAATGTGCACATGAAAGAAGAGGAGAAACACATAAAAGCATGAAAGAATATAAGAGACTTGATGATGTAGTTTGTCCAATTTAGACTACATCTACGGGCCCTTCTCAATCAATGGGGAGGCCTTCATTCATTAAGTGGCATGAGAAAGAAGAGTACAATCATCATTTACAAAAAAGAGTCTTATACCTCCACTCTAGAAAATGGCTAAAAAATGGAGAGCTCTATTGCAGAAACTAGCATCACCATTGAGTTCTTGTCACCAAGAGGTGCAAAATAGATATAAAACTTGCCCAATTATGACACTGGACAAACGCTAACCCCCTAGAAAATGTGCTCATGAAAGGTTCCACCCCTGATACAGGTCTGCTCAGGGTTCCGCCACCTGCAATTCATCTACCCCGAAGTATGTGCATGCTCCTCCCCCCTACGCACTGTGAAAAAAGGTTCATATAATGTTTGTTGGGTGGATATAACAAGAAATGTTGTTGGGCACACCAACTAAACATGTCAAGTTGTTGAGGAGGGGTTAGGGGATCAAACCCCACCCCTCCCCAAATTAACTTGCATATACCCTTTTTATGTTTTAAGTTGGTGGTGGGCCCATTGTTTTGGGTGGCCATGCCTTTATTCCATCGTAGGTTACGTAGGTAGGTGAAGTGGAGGGACAACAGGGTCGATAGCCTTTGCCCCCCACCATATTTAATATGGTTTTTATGTGGGCTCCGGGGGCGTGGTCATGGCTACCCACCCCAATTTGACTTTAGCTATGGCGGTTTTGGTGGGTACTGGGGGTGTCAAGGTCATGGCCACCTACCCCACTATTTTAATATTATTTCTATTGTGGTTCTGGGGATGAAGGGGTCATGGCCGCCCGCCCAATTTTTTAAATATATATTGTTTTTAAATAAATAACCACTGGCCCTTTTTGGGATTTTCCAAAACCTTAGGTGGTAGAAGACAAATTAATGGACCCACAATTTTGCCCAGAAATATGGCCAGATTTCGGTGCCGAATTCTTGCGAAATTGGGCCCTCCTTAAGCTTGCCACATGGGTAAGTCAACCCTTAACTTTGACTACTTTTATCTTCTTCACACGGACCTGGATTGGAGTGTCATTCACACCGTTGGAATCAGGGCAATGTGCACTTCGATCTAAAGACAAGCTAATAGACTTTCTACCACTTTGAATTTTGAGCATTTTCATGCCCTTGGTGTTTAAAGATCCACCTGGATCAATCCTCCCCATTGAGGAGATTTTGGACCACCAAAAGCTTTATCAGTCGATTGGAAAGTGAGGGAATTGTTCCCTCACTCTTCCTTTTTCCAGCCATTTTTCTTTGCTAGGGTGCATCCCCTTGAAACCAACTCGAAGGTATTCCACATCTCCTCATCGTGAAGTCTTGGTCCTTCTGTCAAGGATGATATCTTCAGGCAACTCCTTGAGAAACTCTACTGCAAAATCATCAACTGTAGGAACTGATCCCACCTCTTCGGTGTCCATAATCAATGGTGGCTCATAAAGCTTTAAGTTTTCCACATTCACTATGGATTACATTTTCATATATGTCGGCATATTGAGATGAAAGGCATTATTTCCAATCTTCTCCAGTGTGGTGAATGGACCATACCAGATTGGTCGCAACTTCTTCGCTTCTCCCTTCATTTTGTCCTTGCTGATATGGAACCACACTTTGTTGCCCACTTGAAATTGATGGTCGACTCAGTGTTTGTCATGTTGAGCCTTGTACTAGGCTTGACTTTTATCCAACTAATCCTGTATTGCTTGGTAAATCAACTGGATCCGCTGAATGAACCATTGTGCTTTGTCCCTGTCATCACATCCACTGGAGTCATCTTCCCTTCCAAAGACCATATAAAAAGGATCTTTGGGTAGGTAGCCAAAATATGTCTCAAATGGTGAACGATGCGTAGATGAGTGCACTACTCGATTGTAGGAATGTTGCACATATGGAAGATGCTCATCCCACAACTCAGGATGTTTTCCACAATAGCCTCACAATAAGTGTACCATGTTGCAGTTGACGCCTCTGTATGTACGTCAGTTTGTGGATGAAATTTTGTGCTTCTTTTCAACTTGGTGTCCATCATCTTCCAAAAGCTAGTCCAAAAATCTCCAAGAAAGCGAGAGTCTCAATCTGACACAATCGATGTGGGCAACCCAAAACAGACACAAACATGTTGAAAGAAAGGATAAGTAGTTTTCTTTGCAGTGATCTACTTTTTACAAGGCATTAAAATACACATCTTACTAAAATGGTCAACGATGACATAAAAATAGTTGTGACCTTTTCTAGACAAAGGCAAACCTCCTACATAATCCATCGACACACTTTCCCATGGACAACTCGGAATAGGGAGTGGTGTGTAGAGCCCGAGTTTTATATTAGAGGGCTTTGAAACATCACATATCCCTTTACTTAGTGGGTCACAATTTTCTTTATATGAGGGCAAAAACAAAATATTTGTACATGACACAAAGTTTTTTCAACACCAAAATGACCAGACACAAGGGAGGTGTGGTCCTATTGGATTACATGTACCCTTTCCTCTGTGGGTATGCACAATTTACCAAGGTGATACAACAATTTCCCCTACAAGTGATAATTGTCCACCTGTGAACCATGGATTAGTTTTGCATAAATCTCCCTAAAGTCATCATCATTAGCATATTGTTCAGCATAACTTTCAAAAGATAACGAAGCATTATGCAAAATAATAGAAGCAAAAATAGGAGGGCGAGATAGCGTATCAGCCACTTTGTTTCTAGTGCCCTTCTTATGCTTTATTACTAGATGAAACTATTGAAGAAAACCCATCCACTTGAAATGACGAGCTTGCTGCAACTTGGTTTGTGACTGAAGATACTGCAAGGGCTAATGATCTATATGGATGATGGTATCCTTGCCGATCAGGTAGTGTTTCCATTTTTCACACTCTGGACCAAGGAATATAACTCCTTGTCATAAGTGGGATAGTTTATCTCAGCCTGAGAGAATTTATTTGAATGGTAACATATCAGCTTATTTTGTTGCATTAGTACAGCTCCCATGGCATATTTACTAGCATCTGTCTCGATCTTGAGTGGCTGCTAGAGATCTAGTAAGGCTAAGACCAATGCGGTGTTGAACTTTTCTTTTAATCCTTTGAAGGACTTCTATTGCTTTCCTCCCCATTGAAAGACTTGCTTTACACTTGTCAGTGTGTGTAAAGGTGTTGCAATAATAGAGAAATTGGTAATAAATATCCTCCAATATTGGACTGCACCCAAAAAGCTGCGAACCTCGGTTACACTAGTAGGCTTAGGCCAATTTACAATTGCTTCAACTTTATAAGGATCAATTTTTAACTGACCATGACCAACAATATGACCTAGGTAAACCAAAGAGGTTTTCCCAAACTCACACTTTGACAATTTTACATAGAGTTTTTCTTTTTTCAATACATCAAGCACTTTCTTCACATGGCATACATGTTCATTCCAACTTTTACTAAAGAAAAGAATATCATCTAGATATACAAGAACAAATTCATCAATGAAATTTCTAAAGAGATCATTCATGACCCTCATGAAAGTGGCTGGAGTGTTGCAAAGTCCGAATGGCATCACCATCCATTCGAACAACCCTTGTTTGTTCTTGAAAGTGCTTTTCCACACATCTTGCTCTGCAATTCGGATCTGGTGATAACCACTACACAAATACAATTTGGTGAAATAGATAGCATTCTTTAATTGATCTAATAAATCATCAATGTGCGGTAGAGGGTAATGATTTTTTTTAGTGCTCGATAATCCATGCACATCCTTCATGTGTTGTCTTTCTTGAGCACTAAGACAATCAGTGAGCCACATATTGAAGTGCTCGGTCTGATGACCCCTTGGTTTGATAGTTCTTGCACCTCATTTTTGATCTCCTCCATCTCAATGGTCGACATCCTATACATGCCAATATTTGGTAAAGGAGCGTCATGCTACAAATGGATCTCGTGTTGGAAATGGATCTCATGCTGCAAATGGATCTCATCATAGTTAGAAATTAATTCACATAATTCATTTTTATGCACATGATCACAGCCATGGAAAGCATCATATAATTATTCATCTTTCCCCCTTACAACCATAAGCATGCAACCCTTTCTGGAATTCACCAACCTCTTCATTTGTCCTGCACTTGCAAGGCTGGCATTGATTTTATTTTGATGAGCCCTTACAATATATTCTACCCCATATTTTGTGATTTGGTATTTGTTTTCATGATAGAAGAATATTCATTTTCTATCATATAGATATGGACTCCCTAAAACCATGCCATAGATACCCAATGATATCACATAAAGTTCTACCTCATCCACTAACTTAGAAGCGATCACAAATTTAACCTTGCACTACTTAGTTACATTCAATTTTTCTTTATCATGTATCCATCCAAGCGGGTAAGGTTTTGGATGTGGTTTGTTCTCTAAGCCTAGCTTATTTACCAAGGACTCTGAAATTAAATTTTCTTGGGATCTGGTATCAAATAGAGTTTCCACTTTTGTATGATTTATGACAACTCTAATATGAAATAACTCAATTCTCTTTCATTCATTAGGAAGAGACTCATCTATTCAACTAGTGCTTTCATGGGATTCAGAATTAACATGAGGTGTAAGAGTACCTTTTGTTCCTACTGCTATGATCAATGCTTCATCTCCAGAATTGGATCCAAGGTCTTGCTGGATAGTTGCCATTGTCTTTTGCTTGCCTTTTCCTCCATACTTCTTTGGTATCTTTTCCGGGTATAGTTTCCAACACTGATCGTCTTCATGACCTTCCTTTCTATAGTGAGTGAAATAAGGCCTTTCTCCTTCACCTTTCTTGGTTCATGTCGTCCTTTTCTCCTTTCCCTTTTGCTTTCACTTTGGGTTTTCTATTTGGAGGTTTGAAAGGTGGTTTCTTGAAATGATCATCTCTTTCATTTTTGCTTCTGTTCTGAAGATGAATGGCCTTTACATTGGACAAGTCAATAGTAGTTGGTTCAAACAATAATAATGGATGCCTAATGTAACTATGTAATGATCCAATATGCTTAGTTACTACTTCAGGTGAGTCAAGTGCAATGCCCAAATTAATTGCTTGTCTTCTAAACTCCTCGATAAAGATTTGAACATATTTCTTTGCCTTACCTTAAGTATTTCCAATCCATTAAGGCTTTTTTCTTATAACCCAAGGGATAAAATTTCTCATTTAATTCAAAAATGAAACTAGGCCATGTGGAAAGAAGATTACCCACACTCTTACTACATCGTAATTTCCTCTCCCACCAGACAAGAGCGGTGCTACTCAGCCAAAGAGAGGCCAGCTAGATCTTTGCCTCGTCCTCTTCTATTTGTTGAATCTTGAAGTAGATTTCAATCTACTTAATCCAATTATTAAGATTTTCTACATTACTTTCACTATTAAACATGGGAACATTTGACATCTAATTCAAAGAAAGGTTTCCTAGATGTATCCCTTGAATTTCTATGATGATGGTGATGAGAGGAAGAAGAACTTTCACTCGTGGAAGGAGAAGAAGGGGGTTCTTCTCCACCATTTCCATGCACTAAACCTTGTTCTTCTAGATTCCTCTCTTCTGCTTTCTATAGCCTTGAAAGCAACTGACTGAGATTTTCTGCCATTGTATAGAATGTTTTATGAAAATTGTTCTTCTCTTCATGATGAGCCTCTTCATCTACCATGTTCCTCCTTCGATGTGCACTCCCCACTTCAGGATTCAAAGAATTTAGTTTCCCTTCACCTCTTCGGAGCCTGTTTCTTCTTAGCATACAAACATGCAATTCACATCTACAAATACCTGCTCTGATACCACTTGATCCAAAATATTTTTCTTATAGATGTATTAAATAATTACATGCATAAATTGCAACATAACCATATAAATTTAATGTGCACATGAGAGAAGAGGAGAAACACATAAAATCGTGAAAGAAGGAAAGAGAGTTGATAACAGAGTTCATCCAATTTGGACTACATCTCTGAGCTATGCTCAATCAATGGGGAGGCCTTCATTCATTAAGTGGCATGAGAAAGAAGAGTACAATCATCATTTACAAAAAGGAGTCTTATACTTCCACTCTAGAAAATGGCCAAAAAAATGGAGAACTCTATTGCAGAAATTGGCATCACCATTGAGTTCATGTCCTCGAGATGTGAAAACTTGATATAAAACTTACCCAATGCTGACACTGGTCCAAAACTGACCCCCTAGAAAATGTGCTTAGGAAAGGTTTTGCCCATGTCATAGTTCTGCTTAAGGTTCCACTAGTTGCAATTCATCCACCTTGAAGTACATGTATGCTCCTCCCCCTACGCGTTGTGCAAAAAGGTTCATATAATGTATGTTGGGTGGATAGAACAAGAAACATTGTTGGCTGCACTGGCTAAACACGTCAAGTTGTTGAGGAGGGGTCGAGGGATCAAATCCCACCCCTCCTCGAATTAACATGCATATACCATGTTTATATTTTAAGTTGGTGGTGGGCTCACTGTTTTTGGTGGTCAGATCCTTATTCCATCGTAGGTTATGTAGGTAGGTGACGTGGGGGTGCAGCAGGGTTGACAACCCACACCCCCCACCATATTTAATATGGTCGTTCTGTGGGCTCCAGGGTGGCGGGGTCATGGCCGCCCACCCCACTTTGACTTTATTTATGGTGGTTCCAGTGGGTACCAGGGGAGGCAGGGTCATGGTTGCCTGCACCATTATTTTAATATTATTTTTATGGTGGTTTCGAGGGCGATGGGGCCATGGCTGCCCGCCCCATTTTTTTAATATATATATATATATATGTGTGTGTGTGTGTGTTGTGTGGTGTGTGTGTGTGTGTGTGTGTTGTGTGTGTGTGTGTGTGTGTGTGTGTGTGTTGTGGTGTGTGTATTTTTTAAATAAATAATGACTGTCCCTTTTTTGGATTTTCCAAAACCTTAGGCGGTAGAAGGCAAATTCACGGACCCACAATTTAACCCAGAAAACTGGATAGATTCTAGTGCTAGATTCTTGCCAAATTGGGCCCTCCTTAAGCCTACCACATGGGTAAGTCAACCCACAACTTTGACTGCTTCTATATTCTTCATATGGACTTGGATTGGAGTGTTGTTCACATTGTTGGAATCGGGGCAACGAGCACTTTGATCTAATGCTAGGTTAATTGAATTTCTACCACTTTGAATTTTGAGCTTTTTTCATGCCCTTGTTGTCTAGAGATCCACTTGGATCAAGACCTATTAGCATTTAATATCACATCCAGTTTTTCAAATCCTTTTATATGTTGAATATTCATGTTCAAATCAGTATCTACCTTCTCTATCATTTTCTTCAAAGTTACCCCTCTTATTATGATGTTTCACACTCATGACTTTTCTCCTTTATTTGCTACAGTAGAATATCTTCCACCTTCTTTCCTTCTTTCATATCAACCTTCAACTTGATAATTTCTTCTGAATTTGATTCTTATTTTATATATTTCAACAAAATCTCTTTCTACTTCTAATTCTTTTGTTTAAGTTTGTCTATTTCATCTAGGGCACTAATCAACTCCCCCTCAAGATCTACATCGCCTTCCTCTTCTTCTTCCTCTTCCCTACAATATTTTTTAAGTTCTTCCAAGGCTATGAATATGAATTCACTAGTTCCATCTTCACTAGAGGATTCATTAGAATTTTCAAATACACTTCTATCTTCTTGAGCATAGAAGATTTTCCTTTTAAACTTTTTCTCTCTCTGCAGTTTATTAGACTTGTTCTTTTATTTCCCTTTAGGCTTATTTTTTTCTTTCTTATAAGGAAATTTCGAGGCGAAATTCCCCACTCTTCAACAATTGAAACACATAAATGGAATTTTTCCTTAGTAATTACATGTATCTTTCTTAAATCCTCTGACTAATTTTGCTTCTTCTTCATCAGAACCTCAGCATGAACATTATTTGTCTTCTATAGACTTCTCTACTTTGAAAGATTCATCTCTAGTGGTTAGCTTTCCCTTTGGAATTCTCATCTCATTTTCTTTCAAGGAACCAAGTAGTTTATCCCTATTCAAAATCTCGAAGTTTGTTGTCTCTTCTATAGCTGAAACCTTAGGATTGAACTTTGAAGGTAACAACCTCAATATTTTTTTAATTATTATACTTTCTTTTATTGTTTCTCCTAGACCCATCATGACATTAGCAACCTCATAAACTCTTAAAAAAAACTTTGCAATATCTTCACCTTCATTCATTTATAATGTCTCAAACTACATTCTATATACTTGTAATTTGGCCATCTTTACCTTTTTATCTCCTTCATTAATATTTTCCAGTTTATCCTAGATTTATTTAGTTTTCTTCCAATGCATTACTTTGAATAAATTTTCACTCACTTAATCCACTAAGAAGAGCGCTCATATCCTTTTCATTAGTTGTAAATTCCATTTTTTTCATCTGTGTCACTACTCATCATCTTTGGTTCTTCATATCCCATCAATATAGAAGCCTAAATTTTTTCTCTAAGGGACATTAAATATGTATTCATCCTAGAATGCATAATTTGTGCCAGTGAATAAAGGGGCTTTACTTATAGAGCATCCTTCCTAACTAGCCATTCTAATGATTGATGACCTCCTTCCAATTATTAGATTGATACTAAAGGAACTTGGCTCTGACACCAATTGATGTATGCTATGATATTACTTGGCGGGGTGAATCAGTAATTTTAGTTTCCAAATTCTTCTCAACTTAATTTTCTTCTTATGCAACTAATGACTTATGTATATGTTCAATTATTAATTGTTTCTTTTTTAGTTACCAGAGAAATAGACATTTGCAGATCTACTTATTCAAAACTAAAGATCATTCACATAACATTTAACAACACAAGAAGACAACAAATATAAGTGGAAAACCATAAGGGAGAAAACCATGAATTTTTTGCTGAAAGTGATGTGAAGGGAAGCTCCTATTCCCCAATTACCTCAGATTTTGTAGGCCCCAACCTACAAGAATTTGCTACCTCAAGGAAGCTCCAACTCCCACAAAATTTTCTGTAGGCTACATCCCATAAGATTATCCTACCTCAATAGGCTATAACATGTTCTTTATCAAGCTACAACTTGAAATGAGACTGCAATCTCCCAACCATAAAACAAAGTCATGTTTTCGAGTTACTTGATATCATTTTTCCCCTCAAATCTGTTGCTTATCTTCTTTGCTTCTCTTCTTCAATTTTTTTCATTTTCTTCTACATTTCTCTTCTTATCCTAACCAGAATGTTGCTCATGAATCTTCTCATACAAACTTGTTCTCATCAAAAAGTTTTATTTTCATTCAACAATGTATATTTTATAATCATGTCCTATTGGTTGTTTATATTCTGTGCAGGAATACAAAATGAGGAGTTGTCTCTTGGTCTTCTAAAGTGATCACAATATGTCTCTTCTTTTTTTAATCTGAAAAATAGAATTTTGTAATATAAATAAAGTTGAAATAGTATAGCTCAATAATAATGATTACAAGAGACAAATCATATTTGTGTTAGTTACATTTTCCAAACTTGTACAATACATTTTTCTTGTTTAAAGAAAGAATATGTTTTCCAACTTGTGTCTCAATATATCATGTCCCATATCTACATCAAGATAACCAATCAACATATTTATTTAACAATGTTCAACCTTCACATTAATTATCATAGCCTTTGCATTTCACATCACTTTCACCTTTTGCACTTCAAGCAGCCTTGCAACAATAACCATCTAGTATTCAACATAAATAAATCTTAACACAATATCATCAACATGCTTGGTTGACATCAATTCCAATATTACCAACAAAATGCATATAGTTTAGATATGGCACGCCATAGGTCCTAGGGTAAGTCATGGTTCACACACCCACACACGAGTAAAGGATAATGACACTGCAAAGTAAAAACATAAAAAATTTAATTATTTTTTATCCCATGGAATAAAAATAATAAAAAATAATAAAATCATGTTTTTAACTTACATACTCTTAAAAGGTTCAAATGGTAATGTGATTTCAACCACAACAAATGGTCTTCCATAATGAGGCAATGTCGTAGTGAAGACCCATATAAAGAAGGAACTCTCTGACCCATTATAAATTCCTTTGCCAAATAAATATCATCTTTCTTTAAAATCCATGGGACATCATCTTATTTGAAATACCAAGAGTTCGGACCAACCTCTCCTCCACTTTCTTTTCTTGGCCAATGTTTCTTTTTAGTTTTTGAAGAAATAATATCTCTCCTAATAGCCAAAGTGTCATTTTATTTCGATGATATGTGCATCCATAAAGAACAAAACAAACATCTCTAAATATATGCATGGGAGCTAGTAAGTGGGAAATATTAAGTTTCTCCCAATATGGGAGCTCATAAAGGACATATTTTATTTTCATCCCAATGGGAAATTTCTCAACATAGGTGTTGAATAATTCTAGATCATCGAACATAGGCTCTCCATTTGAATCAAAAATTTATGTAATGTCATTCTCCTTCTCTCTCTTATATGATCTAAGCCATTTAGTTGGTGTCATTATTACAGACCTTTGGGTTCTCTTTGGTTTACCATTGAAAGTGGATGTTGCTCTTTTGTAAGGGTGTTCTTCTAGGAGGAATACCCTGGAGTAGTCATACACTAGATTTTGTAGGTGGTTGGACCACCTAGCCTTCAGAGAAGGTCCACAACATTTACATCCATGATACCCTTTTGTTACAAGACCTAAGAAATTATTGTATACAGGAAACATTAGTAATCATGAAGATCATAAAATTGCAATGAATTAAATTAATATGAAAAAAAATATTGTTATTTATATAAAAAAATAAATAAACATGTAATTCACCAGAGCAAACTCCTAAGCCTGGATAATCATGTATGGTGTAAGCACATATGCTATACAATGTAAAACTCCTCTATGTTGTGATGGGTCTTGATACATCATATACATGTATTCCATCCCATAATTCCTTTAATTCATCTGCCAATGGTTGTAAGTAGACATCCATATTCTTCACTTGTATTCCACCAAGGAATATGATATCCAACACAATATGTTCATTATTCATGGCAAACCATGGGGGGGATATTTTTATTTATCACTACTACAAGCCAAAAATAATAGTTGGTGTTTAGGAGGCAATAAGGGTTGATGCCATCCATGGATATGTTGAGTTGTATACTTCATACTTCATCCTTGAATTTTTAGGGCCTTGTATTCTCTATATGCTTCATGGCTATTGAATCTACTGGGATTTTCATAACTCTCGACTCACTTCTATGTGAGGCATTCCATCCATGTAACATAGCTAATTTTTTGCAATGAAAGATTATTTTAATCCTTAGGATTATAGGCACGTGCCTGAATATCTTATGAGGAAGACAATGCGTTTTACTAAAAAAAATTATGGTACATGTCATGCCCACATTTAGGACATATCTCTTGGTCTACATATTATCCTCTATATAGAATACAATCATTCGAACATGCATGATATGATATGTACTCAACACCCAACATTTTCAACAACTTTTTTTCCTCTTCGTAGCTATGGAGAAATACATTATCAATAAGAATAACCTTATCTTTGAATAACTTGTAGTTGGTGGGAAATATAAATGTAAGTGTCAATATTTAACATTCATAAAATTGACCATTTTTAATGTTGATTGTGTGACCAGATTTCTCAAAAATATAAGGAAATTGATTATGGTCAATTACCTCAATATCATCAAGAAACATGCATTCGACACACCAAATCTTACTTTCAATTTGTACAATAACTGTTACACAAAAATATCGTCACCTTGATTATTTGCAGTCGGTGTAGGCCTATCATCACCTGTACCAGCTTCCTAAGCAAGTCTTAAACCTCAACTCTTCAAAGCAAGCTTGAAAAATGAGAGAAAGACATCAAAAAAGCAATGTAACTCTGGTTACGCACTTTCTCTTACTTTTGTCTGCACGCCCGCACCTTTTGTTCAAGCTATCTGTGTACTTATACGCTCTGTATGTAAAGGGGAGGGTGCGTACCCTTGTAAAAGTCAAAAGGCGCAATATTTATCTTAAAAAACGCATCTTGGGTTAATTCTAGAGTTTTCTAGAATCATTTGTTACGTGGATTGTTCGCTCCAAGTGGTTCATGCATCCCATCATAGGAGGAACTAATCCCTTGTTGAGAGGAGTTATCCCTTTGAAGGAGGACTCTATCCCTTTGAAGGAGGAGCTGGTAACTGATCTCCACTGCACTATAAATTGAGGCATTGGGTCAGTAGCCAAGGAAGTTAGAAGCTGAACTTTTGAGGGTAAATGCTAGTGAAATCAAGACTTCCTATTTGAGCTTAAGAGGAGAGATCACATACCTTTTTGGCTTCATTAGGGAGTGAGTGAAGCTTGTCAAAGTAGAAGAGACTTCTTGTTGGACCCTGGAAGGAGCTTGTACAATGTCAAGGCAAAGGTTGTAAGGTTCTTTTGTTTTGAATTAATACAATCAAGCTCATTTTTCTCAACAAGTATCTTATGCTATTTGTTTCATGGACTCCTTGACTTTCATGTTAAATATGTTTTATAATATTGGATATTCAGGTGCTATTTAATTGTTTGCATTGTTTGTGCTTGCAGGTTTGCGACGAAGGAACTTACTTGGATCAAAGGAGCGAAGGCATCTCCGAACTTGCATTGGACATGAGGTAGGCCCTTAAACACATTTGTTTACCATTATTTATAAAGTGCATTTAGAGAAAGATAGTGTCTTGTTGGTTTGTTTGTCATTAGGTCTTCATTAGATTCTAGGAAGGTCTGTCTTGTCTGCAAGATCGACTGATTCCGCATGACACTATGGTATTTCAAGAGAAGAAGATACGGGTCAGTTACTGGGATTTGTGGTTTCGAAATCCGGCATTCGTGTCGATCCTTCGAAGTTCAAAGCTATCATCAAATTGCCTCCTCCTTCGAGTCTTCGCCAACTCCAAAGTTTGCAAGGGAAAGCAAACTTTTTACGTCGATTTATCCCTAACTACGCCGAGATTACGA
>APFE030213742.1:3424-30023 GCA_000404065.3 Pinus taeda | reverse complement strand
TTCATTTATCTTTCCATTTATTAATGGGTGAGAGGGATAAAATCTTTCAAAATACAAGTGTAATAGTCCAATTGCTGCGAATATTTGTTCTACTACAAGTTACTTTTACTTTACAAGACTTAATAACTCATGATCTAGTGAAATAGGCCTAGTAAAACTTTGTATCTAAAAGACAAATTTTATTTGAAGGTAATGGTGACATGTTTATAAAGGTTAGGAAAGTGAACCAAGAATAAAGGTAAAATAAAAAATAAAAACATATTTTTAATCCTCAAGAAAGAAAACCCTATCTCATTTGGAAAATATCCACAAGTGGCAAATGATGGCTAAACGATAGAGATAAAATAAGATTTGGGATTATACCTTGCATAATGTAGTATATCGAGGGGGGATAATATGGAGTACAAAGGGAGGTACCCAAGGGAATAATGTAATAATGGGATGGACCATAGTAATGAATAAGGTGGTTAACCCGTATCATGTAAGGGACTACAAGTAGTTAGTAATAATGTAATGGGACCATGGTATTAGATAGATGGTATTGAGGGAACCATGGTAATGACCCATGGTATTGTATGTATGAGGCCTATATAGAGGCTAGAGACTCCCCATTGAGAGGTGTCAAGGAATATTGTATGATTAGGCATATAGCTTGTGGAGTGTTCTCCTTCCTTAAGGAGTGAATGTATGGTGTTGCCCTACCTTAAGGGTTTTGATCAATAAAGAAGCATTTATCTATATTCAGATCTTGTTATTTTTGGTGATTATTTGCAGTTATTAGGTATATTGGTATCATTTTCATATATTTTCTGATCAGATCTATAACAAGTGGAATCAGAGCACTTTCTTAGGCAAAGTGGAATTTTTTTTTTTTTTTTTGCAATAACTTTCTGGGGCGGTGAGTTTTCAGATTAGATCTGTATGTTTTGGGGAAAAATATACAAATCTAATTGCAAATATGGATTCTTTGTGAAAAAATACCAAGTTCAAAAAAGAATGGCCAAATCAGAGTTTGTATGAAGGAGATATCGCTAATCTAAAAATCAGTGGTGTTGTAGACATTTTTCGGGGTGGCGAATTTGAAGATCAGATCTGTATGATTTGGGGCAATATCTGCAAAATATAATTGTAGATCTCGATTCTTTGTGAAAAAGTACCCAAGTTCAAAAAAATAGTCAGTGAAATCAGATTCCGGATGAAGGAGATATCACTGATCTAAAAATCACTGGTGTTGTAGACATTTTTCGGGGTGGCGAATTTTCAGATAAGATTTGTATGATTTGGAGAAAAATCTGAAAAATATAATTGCATATTTGGTTTTTTGATGAAAAAATACTCTATTTTAAAAAACAAATCGGTCGAATTTGAGTCTGGATGAAGGAGATCTCGCTGATTTAAAAATCAGTTCTATTGCAGACAATTTTTGGGCGGCGTGTTTGTGGAGCATATCTGTATGTTCTAGTGCAAAACATGTAAAATATAATTGCAGATCTAGATTTCCTGTGAAAAAACCCAAATAAAAAAAAAAAAAATCAGTTGAAATGGAGTCTGGATGAGGGAGATATCGTTGATTTAAAATCAGTTTTTTTTTTGGAATTTTTAGTGACGGCAGGAGAGTTGCAGTGCGAATAGGAAATTCTAGTGCCTAGATCGTTATTTATACCACATGATAAGATGCAGAATGGTTGTCACATTTCTGGAAATAGGTCATAATATGGATTCTGAAAAATATTGACAGAATTGTGGCCATTTCAAATTTTCTCCAAGTAAGTGAATTTTTTTTCAAACAGTCTTCATGGCAGATATTAATTTTATAGGGAAAGATGATAGCCCTACTATTAAAGAATTCATACAGAGACAAAATTTCACATATGGGACACTTTGGAAGAGTTCAACGTCACTTAGTTTCAAAGCTGAGGTTGTTAGATGGTGGTTCTCACTTGACTGCCAGTAGTTGTCCAAACTTTTAGATGAAGAATTTGAAAGAGTCCTTTTAGACAAATGGTGTCATACTAAAAAACAGGAGAATGGGACATGTAAGGGGTTATTTTCTATTGGTATTTCCTTATTGCATGTTGATGGATTCATTTAGAAGGAGAAAATCGTTGTGTCTATAAATCCTAGTTGTCAACATAATTTTATCAATGTTAATTTGGCAAAACAATTGCAAGTTCTAGCAAAAGAGATTGAAAACATATAGTTTGATAATGAGGATGTTCAAGTTTATAAATATTTTAAGATTTCTATGGACAAGTATGTATTGCATTCTAATTTTTATGCTTGAGTTATGGCTAATGAGGATGTTGTTTTGGGATACTCTTGGATGGAATTGGTGAGTACTATAAATATTAATGTGCAGAAGAAATTCCTGAAGCTCTAGTATAAAAAGAAGAAAATTACATTACAAGATATTTCCATTAATAAACAGGTAGAGTCCAAGGAGGCTGACACAAAAGATGTTCTAGCGATTGACATATCAGATGATGAGCCTTTGATGATTGACAATCAAACACAAACATTAAACCAGGTACCAGAAAAACATGTAGAGCCCAAGGAGGCTGAAGAAGAAAATGTTACATCGGATGAGGACTCAGTGGTTGAAGATAAGAAACAACACCAGGCACCACAACATGTAGTAGATATCACTCAGGCTCCATTAGGTGGTGAATTAAAGAAAGATACACAGTTTGTTAAAACTTTATCATATTACCACACACATCACCCCGCAAGAAAACAACCAACAAGATGGCAACAAATTAGCCACAAGGACAACAACCCCAACACGATAGATAGGGTGGAGCAACGGTCGACCTGCTATACATCAACATAGAATAGCTATGAGGATCAACTTCCATCTCAAGTGAGTGAGACACCAATTAGATCGAGGGTTCACCTTTCTCTGGGATGGCTAGATGCACGTGCATGGTACCAGTGGACTACTCTTTTGAGTAGATCTTATTATTTGTGTTCTTCACATGTTTCGGGAACAAAACATGTTAAGGGGGGCAGAATGTAATATACCTAGGGGGGATAATATGGGGTACAAAGGGGAGGTACCCAAGGGAATAATGTAATAATGGGATGGGCCGTAGTAATAAATAAGGTGGTTAACCCGTATCATGTAAGGGACCACAAGTAGTTAGTAATATTGTAATGGGCTCATGGTATTAGATAGATGGTATTGAGGGAACCATGGTAATGACCCATGGTATTGTATGTATGAGGCCTATATAGTGGCTGGAGACTCCCCATTATGAGGTGTCAAGAAATATTGTATGAACAGGTATATGGCTTGTGTATTGTTCTCCTTCCTTAAGGAGTGAATGTATGGTGTTGCCCTACATTAAGAGTTTTGATCAATAAAGAAGCATTTAACTATATTCAGATCTTGTTATTTTTGGTGATTATTTGTAGTTATTGGGTATATTGGTATTATTTTCATTTATTTTCTGATCAGATCTATAACACATAAGAAGTTTTGAAGGTTGGAAAGACTTTGCTAGGCTAAAGCTAAGGGGTTTTTGAGCTAGACATAGAGCCAGTGGAACCTTGTATATAGAGCGAGTGGAACCCTTGGAAAAACATCCTTGAGTATAAAGTTCTAGACTTGATTGATGTGGTCTTGAGGTTCATGAACACATTAAATCAAATATGTATTTCTAAAATGTCTAAATAGGAAAAATATTGGGGGAGAAATCTTGGGAGAAAATTGGATATGATTTCCAGTCTCATGGTACTGTCCATCCCCATTAATATTCATGGAAGACTCGATCAGAATGATAAGTACTTTTGTGATGTTTCACTCCTTTTTTGGTTTCATTATAGAATAATTGTACATTATAATGAAAAAGGATTGTTATGATGTTAAACTACATATTTTTGTCATAAGAAGAAATAGAATTTAATTCTTTACAGAAGTCTTTGTGCAATAATAGGGAAAGGAAATTGTTGATATAGTAACATTGGTACAAAAAAAATAAAATCATTTAAGTTATAGCAATGAGATAATGGAGTTTTTTTTTAACAGGAAAAGGAAAGAGTTAAAAAATGTTTATTATGATAGGAAATATATTGGATATTTTCTTCAAAACTAAAAAAATGTGTTCCCTATTATGC
Source organism: Pinus taeda (assembly GCA_000404065.3). Classification (NCBI taxonomy): domain Eukaryota; kingdom Viridiplantae; phylum Streptophyta; class Pinopsida; order Pinales; family Pinaceae; genus Pinus; species Pinus taeda. The sequence continues at coordinate 25,907 of APFE030213742.1, read as the reverse complement.
GTGTGAGAGGAAATATAGAGAACATGGTTAAATAGTTGATCCGGGTTTAATGTTGAAAGCTTAAATTATGCACAAAAGTATTGAAGGGTATGGTTTGTGTGCACGCTGGTTAAGCCTCAGACTAATAACTGATGTTGGTTAATGAATAGTCCAAAAACCAGGCAAATGATGCCTAGCTAAACACCCTAGGGTGGAGGGCAAGTCTCAGGCGACCTTGATCTTGCCTATTGTTGGGCGTTGTCAAGGGGGAAAGAATAAGAAATCTTAACAAGTCATTTTTTTTAAATTGAAATACTCTAATGGCTATACCAAGAATCACAATCAATACATATATTCATGAAATATTATGAGAAAGTAATTTTACTTCTTGATGCTACCATTACCATTTTAACCCACAATAATGGTAGGAAGAATAATCCTTTTCCTTCTAAGTAGTATAATCATAAAGTGAAATAGTAATAACCCACTTCAAAATTCTGTCTATTTCAAGATCATACAAATAACCCACTTGAAGAATATTGTAACTTATGAGATAACTTCCAGATTTGAATAAATTAGGTGTATTTCAAGTTCACACAAGTAACCCTTTTGAGCGATATTGAAATTTATGAGATAACTCCCGAAGTTGATGAGAGGGATTTCAATATGTCCACAATTTAATTGGTAATCCTTATTATATAAACAATTAGATTCAAATTTCAAATTCCCAACGAATCAAACCATTGAAATTGGTTCTTAACCTACGATGGCTATGTATATTTGAGAGAAGATGTAAGATGAATAATATTTTTATGGAAGAATATGTGATGAAAAGTCATATTATGGTTCAACACTAGTTTTTTAATTTATATTTCGATGTTATTATTTTTATTTTGAAAGAATGTTTAGTTGTTTTACAAAATGTACAGAAAATTTTGTCAAATGCAAAGTGTCAAATTGTGGGCTGATTTTGAATTGGAAATATCATGAGATTTCTGCAACATGCGTAGCACGAGATAAATACTCTTAGTTTTGTAGTTGGATATTGATTTTTGTTGTGCCACTAAATTCTTGTGGATAGTAAATGCTTCGTGGGAGTTTTGGAATTAATTTTGATGCCCCTGATTTTGGGAAAATATATTTTTTATGGAAATGTTTGATGTAAGTCAATTTGATAGAAAACATATTAAATGTCAATGGGTTTTGTAGTTTTAGTTTCATTGCATTTGTCTTCTATCATTTTTCTTCCAACGAAAACCAAGATAAAAATCAACTATTAAGTTAATGCTGAACAATTCAAGCAATGCATTTTCTTGGTTTTCCTGAAAAATCTCACAATATATACTATTTGTAAAATAAATTTTACTATAAAAGCATTATTTTACAAGTGCACGACGATCTCAGTGATTTATCACAAATGAGCTTAAGATTGAATGTCTTAGATCCTATGGCTTACTTAACCCTTTGTTGGTAAAGGTATTTCCGTTGATGTCATAATAGATCATGTGGTACGAGACATATATTTTACAAATTGATGATAATTATACTTTGCTTTAAAGTTTTAGTTCCATAATGATGCATTAATATATGGTATTTCCACATGAGATTTTAATATCATATAAAACTAAGAATAAAAAATAGAATCGCACATTCAAAAGTATAAAACTGAGTCTAAAATTAACCATAACTTTATGGAAAGTACATATCCTCGGAGCATATCAATATCACATCCCTATTCTCTGTAATTTAATTACATCTCCTATACAATACATATAATCATCGCATATTACCTAAGCCTAGACACAAAAGGGAAAACAATTTTTTATTTATATATATTTATTTATATATATTTATTATTTATTTATTTTTTTTTTTAGTTGAATAAATTGTTCATAGAGCAGCTCTGAGTCTTACATGGTTCCTCCTAGGGAATGAATAAAGTGAAATGATTATATAGATACTATAGCCAAGTGAAGGGTTTTATTGCCTCCTCAATCCATTAAACATGTTCGGTTGTGTTATATTCTTTCCACGACTAGCCCACGCAGTTAACCGGGGGGTTAGAGGGGGGGGGGGTGGAGCCCCCCCTTTGTTGCTCCAAATGCGTAGTAGGGGTGTCACAGGGGGTTTGAGGGGTGCAGGTAACCCCCTTCCGGAAAATTTTGTTTTTGGACCCTATATTAGGCTAGGCGGACCTACCTATGGTTTTGTGCATGATTTTTGCACATGGTTTTGGACGCAATGGTTTTCGGTCCATGGTTTTGGATGTGATGGTTTTCTGTCCATGGTATTGGATGTTTCAGCATGTATAAATATGTATTGTAACATTGAAAGGAACATAATGAAAATTCAAGCTGGTAGTCCTGGTTTTGGGATCTAGGGCAAAATCTCTATGTATATGTGTTTTATGTGTTATGCTCTCGCATTTTTTATTTTATGTGTTTTAGAATTCATATGCAGGTAATTTTTGTATGCGGTTAAAACCTACATTTGGTATCATAGTTGTTTTGGCTTCAAGGGGATGCCTTTGTTGCTGAGGGGTTCCACTCGGGGCTGTGGTAGACCTTGTTCAGTGGGAGATCTGCGAGATAGATTCTAGTGGTGAAAGAAGACGATGAGCAGTGGAAATATAGAGATCAAGAAATTTAGTGGTGAGTGTTTTGAGTTGTGGAAACAAAAGATGGAGGATTTGTTGGTGGATGAAGATCAGTGGATCATGGTAGATTCAGGTACTAAATCAACGAGAGTGTCCGATGAAGAATGGAAGAAGTTAGGTCAGAAGGTAAAGAGCACAATACGATTTTGTGTCTCAGATTCCCTATTTCTAAATGTATCAGGGGAAGCTACGACGAAGGCTTTGTGTGACAAGTTAGAGAATTTGTACCAATCTAAGTCTCTGGTTAATAAACTGTTCCTACGGAAAAATTTGTATAACCTGAGGATGAAAGATGTAGACTTGGTGACAGAGCATCTGAACGCGTTTAATACTATGGTAAGTCAGCTATTATATGTTGACATTAAAATTTCAGATGAAGATAAGTTCATCAGTTTGTTGTGCTCTCTACCAGATTCGTGGGATAGTCTGGTTATTGTAATAGGTAGCAATGCAACTGCCTTGTAGTTTGATAAAATAGTCTCATCCTTGCTGGCAGAGGAAATAAGACAGAAAGATATGGAGAGCCAGAATGGTGATGCCTTATCTGTACAAGGACGTTCCCAGAACAAAAACAAAAATAATTCATCTAGTGGGAGGTCTAAATCTAGAGGGAGTTCTAAATCTCCAGGAAAAACTGTAAAGGTGGTTTGTTGGAAATGTGGAAAGGAAGGGCACTACAAAAGGGAGTGTAAATCTAAAGCTCCTGACAAAGGAAAGGGATCTGATGATGCTCCTTCTATAGAGGCAGAAACCACCTTAGATGAAGGTGGGGATGTGTACTTGGCTTCTTCAAGAACACATAGATCATGAGGCATGGTTGATTGACTCAGGTGCATCCTTTCACTTCACTCCCCATAGGAAGTGGTTCTGCGAGTATGAGAAATATGATGGTGGTGATGTCTTCCTAGGGGATGACAAAAAGGCTAGAATCATTGGTCGCGGAAAATTAAAGTTGAAGTTGCAAGGTGGAAGGGCTAGAACACTTTTGGGTGTTCTGCATATTCTTGCATTAGCCAAAAATATGATTTATGTAAGCAAGCTAGATGATGTAGGTGTAAAAACAATGTTCGAGAAGGATACTTGCAAGATGGTTCAGGGGGCACTGGTATTGATGTGGGGAGTTTGAATTGGAACTCTGTACATGCTGCAAGGTAGCACTATTGTTTATGGGTGAAACCGTTCTATGGTTCCTAAAAGTGGAGGAGAAAATCTAGTGGTCTTTGGAGAGAATACCATGCTGTGGCATCGGAGGCTTCGACATATTGGAGAGAAGGGACTTCGAATACTTCATGCTAAAGGTATGGTAGAAGGTATGAGTAATATCTCTATGGATTTTTATTTCTGCAAAAATTTTGTATATGGTAACCAGAATCAGGTGAGTTTCCCCTCTGGTGGTAAAAGGGCGAAACATATATTATAACTTGTGCATAGTGATGTGTTTGGACCTGTGAAGGTTCCATTACTGGGTAAGTCTGTGTACTATGTATCATTTATATATGACTTCTCAAGGAATACATGGATATATTTCCTTAAGAAGAAATCTGAAGTCTTTGACAGGTTTAAAGAATTTAAGGCTCTGGTGGAAAACCAAACAAAGAAGAAGATAAAGGTTTTGGTGACAAATAACGGTGGAGAGTTTTGCAGCAAGGAATTTCAAGAATTCTGTAAGTGTGGTATAGCATGAAATAATACTACTCCATACGCACTCGAGAAAAATGGAGTTGCAGAAAGAATGAACAAGACGTTGATGGAAAGGGAAACAAGCATGCTTAGTGGTGCTGGGCTAGGACAAGAATTCTCGGCAGAGGCGTTGGAGAGAGCATGTTACCTGGTCAATAGATCACCTTCATCAGTGTTTGAGGATAAGACTCCACAAGAGGTATGGACTTGTAAGAAACCCTCTCCTTCACATCTGAGGGTATTTGGATGTGATGCATATGTACATGTTCCAAAGGAGAAACGTACCAAGTTGGATAGTAAATATGAAAAGTGCATATTTATTGGGTATAAGGATGGTTTAAGGGGTTATAAGATTTCGAACCTAGTAACAAGGAAGGCTGTGTACAGTCGAGATGTGGTGTTTAGAGAGGTAAAAGATGTTATTGAACATGAATCCCAACCAAAGGAACCTGTGAAGATAGAGTTTAAGCTTAAGGAGGAAGAATCAAACTCTATAACAGAGGAGGAATCAGAGGATGAAGAGCCACAAACTCCGGGTGTGAGAAGATCAGTTCGAGAAAGAAGGTAGCCATAAAGGTATATTCTTCTACTTTCTATTCAAATTTTGCTTTATCGATTACTGATGATGATCCTAGAACTGTGAAGGAAGTAGTAGATTCAAAGGACGACAAACTCTGGAAAGAGGCCATGGTTAATGAAATGGCATCTTCGCACAAAAATGAGGCTTGGGATCTGGTGGAGTTGGCGGCTCGAAGGAAACCCATTGACAGCAAATGGGTGTTTAAGAAGAAGACAAATGGAGAAGGAAAGGTGGAGAAATACAAATGTCGGTTAGTAGCAAAAGGTTATTCCCAGGTGTCAGGAATTGATTTTCGTGATATTTTTTCTCCTGTTGCTAAGGTAACTTCTATTAGATTAATTTTATCTGCTACTGTTGCTTCTGCTGCTTTTGATTTTGAGGTAGAACAAATGGATGTAAAAACAACATTTCTTCACGGGGATCTGGAAGAGGAAATCTACATGAAGCAACTTGAAGGATTTGCGGTGAAGGGTAAGAAAGAACTGGTATGCAAGTTAAATAAGTCTATGTATGGGTTAAAGCAGTCACCAAGGATGTGGTATCACAAATTTGATACATTTATATGGAGACTTGGATTCATAGGAAGCAAAGTAGATCATTGTGTGTATTTTAAATTTATTGGTGACCGGGTTATTGATTTGGTCTTGTATGTGGATGATATGTTGCTGGTTGGAAATAACAAAGAAATTATCGAGGATTTGAACACCAAATTGTCCTCCAAATTCGATAAGAAATATCTTAGTGTTGCTAACTATATTTTGGGCATGGAAATTAAAAGAGATCAGGCAAAGAGGAAGCTCTGATTAAACTAGAAGAAGTATGTTGAGAAAATACTGCAGAGGTTTAATATGCAGGATAGTAAACCAGTGAGGATTTCTATTCTTGTAGGTGTGAAGTTATCCGTTGAACAGTGTCCTGAGACACAAGAAGAGGAAGAGGACATGTCCCATGTTCCATATGCAAGTGTAGTCGGTAGCCTGATGTATGAAATAGTCTATACTAGACCAAACATTGCACATGTAGTGGGAGTATTGAGCATGTTGATGTCAAAACTAGCGAAGGAGCAGTGCACATCAGTGAAGCGAGTTTTCAGGTATTTGCATGGCACTAGTGATTATGGTTTGTGCTACCAACGAAGACCAGGATTGGATAGAGTGTTTGATATTCATGGCTTTGTTGATGCAAACTGGGCTGGAGATCTAGATCAGATAAGATCTACAAGTGGGTATGTGTTTAACCTATTTGGAGGTGAAATTAGTTGGATGAGTAAGAAACAATCTGTAGTGGCACTATCAACTACAAAGGCAGAATACATGGCAGCCACTCATGCAAGAAAGGAAGCAGTTTTGTTGCAGAGATTGTGTTCAATTATGGGGTTAGTATAGGGAGATATAAGGACAGATTGTGATAGCCAAAGTGTAATTCTCTTGGCAAATAACCATGCATATCATTCAAATACAAAACACATTGATGTTCAGTATCACTTTGTGAGGGATATGATAGGAGACAAAAAGGTGTTGCTGGTAAAGGTGGACACTTTGAAGAATATTGCAGATGCATTAACAAAATCTGTGAGCTCTAAGAAGTTATCTTGGTGTAGAGAAACAATGGGCATTGCAGGGCTAGAAAAATGACTAAGCTCTCTTGTGGCCCCTTGTGGAAAGGAAAAAACAAGTGGGAGAATGTTGGGTTGTGTTGTATTCTTTCCATGACTAGCCCCCGTAGTTAATCGGGGGGTTAGAGGGGGGCTAGAGCCCCCCCTTCATTGCGCCAAATGTGTAGCGGGGGGTTCATAGGGGGTTTTGAGTGGTGCAGGTAATCCCCCTCTCAAAATTTTGTTTTTGGACACTATATTAGGTTGGGCAGACCTACCTATGGTTTTGTGAATGATTTTCGCACATGGTTTTTGAAGCGATGGTTGTAGGTCCATAATATTGGATTTTTTGGCATGTATAAATAATATGTATTGTAACATTGAAAGGAACATAATGAAAAATCAAGCTAGTAGTCCTGGTTTTGGGATCTAGGGGAAAATCTCTGTGTATATGTGTTTTATGTGTTATGCTCTTACATTGTTTATTTTCTATGTTTTAGAATTTGTATGTAGGTAATTTCTGTATAGGGTTAAAACCTACAAAACACTGAGGAGTTATGCTTCCAAGTTTAGTTTGACATTTGATATGATGACCTACCTATTAATTTATATGTGACCTAGACGTATGTTGGTTGTTAGATTCTAATGTTTTTCCTTGCTTTGATTTTAGGATTGTGAGGAAGTTGCACTTCCTATCGTGGACAAAGAAATGGTTGTTTCTTCTTAGATTTTTAGAAGGTTTCAAATATGTCCATGCATCCACCGAAATCAAGATAGGTTACAATTGTTGAGGCGAAGTTGGTTCTAGATTACTTGAATTTGATAGATTACAAATTTATGGATATTTATGAATATATGTGTATCATCCAAGCCTCAAGGTTATAACTGGTACGAAGGTATTTGACACCATGAGATGTGATGAAGAAAACCTTTTTAGAAAAAGTATTAGGACTACTTTCGTTATAGAGATATAAGGGAAAATTTATCCAGGATCACACAAACACTAAATGAAGACTTGGAAGAATATGTTGAGTGCCTTCAGTATAAGTTGTATAGATCTCAACATAAAAATATAGACAAGGAAATAATTAAGAAAATTATTATTAAAGGAATGCGAGATGAATACCTTGACATGCTAAATATTCTTGGGAAATGAGATATATCCATTGAATCTTATGATGAAATTTTTAAACTTTGTCGAAGGAGTTGCAAAGGATCAATAAGAAACAAGACCATGATACATGATGCTTCTACCAAGATTTTAACGCCAGCCAATAATAGAAAGACACAAGCAGAAATTGGAGACATGTTTGAAAAATTTAAAGCTGACATTATGAGCATTATTTCCTCTCAGCTTGATGTGTACAAGAAAATAAGAAATAGATTGAAGTAGAACAAGATTTAGCTATATTCCACTCTTGGTGTAGGAAGAAACATCCTTTGAGGGAATGCCCACTTATTAGTTGCAATATATGTGAGCGGGATAATTCTACAAAACAATTCCCCTCATTATCTGGACTAAAATAAATTTATAAGGATATGGGGGAAGATAGTAAAGTAGTGTATTTCATTGATACTAAGAATCCCTGATAGCCTAGGCCATATGGTATGCTACAAGAACCCTTCTCTTATTTTAATTATTGGTTTCATATGTATATTCCTCAAAACATTCCCCAACAAATGAAATATTTATTAGCTCCATGGAAACCTCCTAATTCACCTTTGGTCCAATACCCTATGTCCTGGCCTAAGTGGCCTTCTCCTTCATGGCCTCAATCAAGGAAGGGGCCTCAATCAAGGAGGGGGCCTATTCTCCTTGAGAAAATTCCTATTTAGAACCAATGCAACCAAAATAAGTAAAACCTCCCACTAATGTATCTATGAGTGATCCTCCATTACGTCCCTATATAGCTATACAATCTAACCCTAATCCCAATCATAAGGTAGTGCAACAAGTTGAAATGCCAATTCTCATACCTATTGTATCTCACATGTGGAATGCAATGAAATACAACTATGATCATGAAGGATAATAAACGGCATAGTTTCTCCCATTATTATAGAAAACATGGAATAAAATTTATCAGGAAAAGAAAACATAATTCAAGGATTTCTAAAAAAATTGTAGGTTGTTGTAGCAGATGTTACCACATGTATTGGAACAGTTGGTAATACCCTTGAAACTGTAATAGTTTCTTCTACTATTACACCACTGTAACAACCAATGATACCTCCAATGTCATTGTAACAACTGATACTACTTCGACTATGAGAACTATAACAAATATTATTAATGAGTCGTCTTTGCATCTCCTTTACCTTGAAAGACTAATGGAAGTCAAAACTAGTCATACTGAATCTGATTTTTTGAAACAATTGAAAAACTTGCATGTTCAGGCTTCTTTACTTGAAACGATATCAGATGTTTCAATTTATGCTAAAATGGTTAATGAATTATGTGTCAAAAACTCAAATAGGAAACGTTATGATCCCCCTATTGTACATGTAATTGGAATATTATTAAAGTTGGTGTTAGGGGATACTACACCTACTAAATATGAATATCCTAGGAAGCCAATAGTAGTTGTTCATATTGGAGGAAAAACTCTTCCAAATACCTTGAATGACTTAGGATAATTGATTAACATAATAACGAGGCAAACTGTCAAGCTACATGGGTTTACAAACTTGATACCAACACCCAATGTTTTAGAATTAACAGATAGGTCTAAGAACTGACTTGAAGGAATATTTGAGGATGTTATTATTTTAGTAGATTCTTGGTAGTACCTAGTAGATTTTTTAGTGTTAAAACCTAAGACACGCCAAGGAGGTCATCCTATGATATTAGGTAGACCATGGCCGATCATTGCCAACGCCTTTGTTATATGTATATTTGGGTGCCTGGCCAGATTTGATGCTAATATTACCAAGGATATTTTTATTTACCCTCTATCTAAACTGAGTACAAAATATGAGAAACCTTTATGGTCCGAGTTTGAACCACAAGAAGCTAATACAAATCCACTTCTCACTGTAGGAAAACATTAAATTTTAAGCATGAAACTGAGGATGATATCATCAATAAATTCATTAGTGACCCCTATTGTTACACTATCAACATCTTAACTATTAGATTTTGTGATAGACAAATATAGTGAGGAAGAAACTCTTGATGGTCCTATTAAATAAGAAATACCTATCACTCCTAATATTAAGGGTTTTCTATTTCAGATAAATCATGTGAAGACATTAAGTATTAATTCTAATTTACCCCCTATACAAAAAGAGAGACTAGTGAAGCTACTCAAAAAGAACAAAGAAGCCTTTGCATGGGACAATAAGGACATGAAGGGTATCCATCCTATTTTGCGTACTCATCATGTATACTTAAATGAAGGATCTTGACCTATCCAACAACATAAATGTATAATGAATCCAACCTTGAAAATTGTTTTCAAGAAGGAGCTTGAAAAGCTCTTAAATTCAAAACTCATTTATCTAGTTTTTAACATTCAAGGGGTATCGACACTTGCTATTTTCCATAAAAAAAATGAAAGTGTAGAGTCTACGTTGACTATAGGGTGCTTAATAAATCCACTCAAAAGGACCATTTCCCATTAGCCTTTGTTGACTGGGTCCTAGATACTCAATTTGGTAAAACATTTTTCTCTTTTTTGGATGGATTTCATGGCAATAGTCAAATTCAGATCACCGTTAAGGAGTAGGATAAGGCTACCTTTAATTTCACCTAGGGGAAATTTTCCTAAGGCATCCTACCTTTTGGACTTTCTAATGCACCTACAACATTCCAATGAGAAATGATAGGTCCGATATGCTTAATGAATGCTTGGAAATTTTAATGGATGACATAAGACCCTATGGGAATGAGCTTGATGAAGCCTTGCATGACCTTGAAAATGTACTTGAAAGTTGTATAAAAACCCACCTTATCTTAGTAGTGAGAAGTGTCATATGATAATGAATGAATGTATTTTTTTAGGTCATTATCTCTCTGCTACAGGTATACAGGTTGATCCAACTAAAGTTGAGGTAATTTTGAAAATTCCAACTCCTAAGACACAAAAGGATGTACCTAGATTTTATGGTATGAAGGTTGTTATAGATGATATATAGATATTTTTTCCAAGTTTTAATTCCCATTGTTTTCCTTGTTAACAAAGGATACATATTTTTTATGGACTCGCAAGTGTAACAAAACTTTTGTAGACTTAAAAAGATGTGTAATAATAGCTCCCATTTTACAAGGACCAAATTGGACTCTATCATTTGACATATCGACTCATGCTTATGATATAACCATTGGGGTTGTTCTAGGAAATAAAGAGGAAAATAATCCTTATGCAATCTACTATATCAGTAAGAACTTAACCCCTATGGAGGTAAATTATATGGTGACAGTAAAATAGTTTCTTGTTGTTATTCATGTTATCAACAAACTCAAGCATTAAATTATTGGTTACCAAACTCTTGAGCATACTAACCACTCTACTATCTCACTTTTATTTAATAATCAAATTACTAATTCTAAGGTTACTAGGTGGTTGTTGTCACTCCAAGAATTTGATATTACTTTTATAGATAAAATTGGGAAAGATAACGTTGTTGCATATTTTCTTTCTATATTGTTGGGTCAAAATTAATTTGTCAATCCGAGGTCCGTAGACTTATGAGACACATGCACTATAGATGCAGGACTGAAGTGAAGCTAATTTAATCTAAATCATTGGAATTAAATTAATCTAAGAAGGCATTGAAACACTAACTAGGAAAGCAGGAAATTGCACAAAGGAAAAGGAATGCAACATGTGAAGAAGTGAATGATAAACAACATATGTGAGCTCACAACAATAAAACTATCTTATATTACAAGATATAAATTACAAATCATGAAAGCACAACAATAAAAGATGAAAAAATAAGAATTCTCATTATTCATTATTCATTCTTCCTTCCCCAAATGAAGAGAGAGCAGTCTCTTATATACATGAGGAAGATAACCTTCCCATAATTACATATCCAATATATTCTCAAGCACTCAACTAATTTCCTATTATTACAAGATATGATCCCACAAATCTCTCAAGCATTTTCAACAACTTTCCCATTATTACAAAATATGATCCCACAAACCTCTCAAGAATTTTGAACAACTTTCCCATTATTACAAAATATGATCTCTTTGAATCCTCCACAAAATCTCTCACATATCTTGGATAATATATGCCAACCAAATCCTCCATGCTTTTCTCCTTAGGAATTGGCTTGCATAATTATCTCCTTAACATGGTGGAGGAGATATGGATAACATGGTGGAGGAGATATGGATAAGTCTCTTGGAATTAATTCTCCACATATTTCCTACACATCACAAAATTCACATTTTCTTGAGATAAAAATATGTACTTTTTCTAATAATTAATTATAAATTCGCTTATAATACAAAAATGAATAAAATGGAAAATAAGAAGGTGAAACCCAAATGTATGTATGAAAATGATATAAAAGGTTAATGGGATGATGAAATGTAGGGAATATTGAAGAAAAAGGTAGATGAAAATATGACATTTCTGAGTCCCCACATCCTCCCCAATTGAACTTGTTGCATGTCCTCATGCAACCATGCATGGGTCTCTTTAAGAACATTTGGCAGCTTGAACTTTGGCTTTACATGATGATGTCTTTAATAATGCATGTTTCCAGGATATGTGAAAGACATGAGTAACAACTTACATTTTCTTATGGTTGGTTCTTGTGTGACAACCATGAATACAAGGAATGTTGGTTCTTGTGTTAACAACATTCATTTCATTTTATGTTCTCTTTTCTTCAATAATAATGTAAACACTCACTAGAAATCATAATGTGCATAAGAAAGCCCCTTTGTAATATTAATGAAGCATGCCAATATTGCATATGAAGCAAAGTGCAACAAAGTATCATTGGAAAATAAATGTTGGTGAATGGTAAATGAGAAAAAATGGAGTGGTAGTGGTAAAAAAAATAAAAGAAATGGAATCATGGAAGTGAATATGTAGTGAATGTAGCTCTCACCCCCTCAACTGAATTGTTTGGATGTCTTCATGCAACTTGACATGGCTCATGAAAGGAAATGTAGCATGGTGAGGGAATTTTCCAAAATATTCAAGTTAGTGTATAAGGAATTGCATGATTAAAGATTAGAAAACAACATACCTCTAATTACCCAAGAATGATGAATTATGTAATAGGAATGTAACTGCTGCTGTTGTTGGATCAGGAAAATGTGACTGATGTAACTGGATCCTGGGAAATGAAGGAATCTGAGCTGCTGATGCTAAATCATGGAAAAGATAAATGCTGAAAGTGAAACTGTGGTACTCTCGTAGATCAGAATGCATGCTGCTGTAACTGTTGAGGGAGTCATGAAAAAGTGTATAGTCTTCACCTGCTACAAACCCGATGGTACAATTCTAAACATTCGAATGAATGTGTCGATGTCGAGCATGAATAGAAATCATTGGATTACCAGCCATTGATGTATGCCGTTAACCAATGCGAGGCAACTCACCATTGATGTCAATGAATGCCAAGGTACCAGAGTACATCTTGCAAAGTGCGAATGGATGTGTCGAGGTTAAGCCACTTGCAAGATCTGAAGATCAAGGGACATTGACGTATTCCCATGATCGCCAGTGAGAGAACTTGCCATTAAGGCACGTAAGCCTTTAGGTACTCAAAATGAACTCTAGTCTATTTCCCAGATAAGGTGCTCATGTCGATGGGAAAATACTTGTTGAAAGGTGGGCCTTAAGGAATCCCACATCAGTCAATGCGAGTTTGAAAAAGAAGATTTGGTAGGACTATAAATAGAAAGAACTCAGGGTCAAGCAGTGTGGATCATCACCATGGCGAGTAAAACAAGGTAATGTAATCATGGAAAGGGAATGAGGTTTATTCAGAATGCAAACTAGAAGGCAAACTAGAAGGAAAAAATAAACTTGAAAGGATAAAGGGATGTATGCGATTCAGAAAAATAGGCATGCATGAAGTCATGAAAGATAAGGAAATGGAAGATGGGCTGCAACACAAGAATGGTCTAGGCGTTTGGAAGGAAAAAGGGAAGTAATCATGACGCAAAAGGATTTTTGTGTAGTGGAAAATGTCATGATATGTGCAGTGAAGAATTAGTTCCTTCAAGCATCCAATGATGCATGTTTCATAATGATTTCGAAAAATCACGTTTGCATTAGATTGTCTTCAACTCTTAGCACCATGCCTGCATAAAAATTGTCACCTTTGTGTGCCATCTCCATCGATTATTCCTATATGAAGTGACTCAAAAACAAATTAGCTCATTTTCAAGAATTTATGAAATGTCCATTTTTTAATTATTTTTTTAAAGTTACACTAATTGTGGATGAAAAAGGGTGTTGCATCGTAATGTTGAGCTTCCTGCATAAGCTTCTCTTTAACCTACACATAACACCAATTTCATTTCACTTGTTAGTATATACATCCTAATTCTTGCCCACAAAAATAAATGATAAATTCCAACATACTTTTATTTTCCCCCAACTAGAAATATTGCATGTCCCCATGAAATGTACTCATTGATTGTGCAATACTTTTTCGAAATGTTTGTATTGATTTGCAGGAAAATTGATTGAAAACATTTGAAAAGGATTTTGTATTTCTTAGGGAACAAGTATTATGAATGAATGAGGGAAATTATTTTTATTATTATTTTATTATTATTATTATTATTTTTTTAAATTATTAATAAATAAAAAATTTAAAAAACAGAAGTTATCGATTTATTTATTAAAAACAAAACTATTTTGGATATAAACATAAAACCAGAATTTTCAGTGCAAGGAGATCGTATTTTCCAATGAAGCATAATGGAATTAGCAAGCGCCCGCAGAGAAGTCGGCGCAGGCCATTTCTGAGAGCATTGGTAGAGTATTTGACATTAGATTCATACATGTATGGTCCTTTGCAAGACCCGCTGTGACAACCCAAGGATCTTCTCCAGCAGGATCATTTTGGCAAACAAAAAGAACAGCGTTGTTGTCTCATAATTGATGGTGATCATGAATTGAACTTCCAGGATGTTCCTATAGAATCAACAATTGAGAAAGTGAAACATACAATTGAGCGTTCTTCTTCTTCATTGAAAATGCATCACATCTGTGAACGTGACACAACAACAACTATGGGAAAAAAGTTTTCAAAATAAGAAAATAGAAGAATGCTAAACCCTCATGTTCAATGAGGGTCTAGCCATTACAAAATTATAAAAATGTAGTAAATAAGAGTGAATTATCAGAGTTGAAACCCAATTATTCCCACTGCCTCATAGTGGATGCCAACATCTTCAGAACGCAACCCGTTACAAACGTCAGTTTTTAAAATCCGTTTGTGATCAAACCAGGACAAATGTAGAGAAACGAAGACATGGGTTGTTTTCACAACATAATAAGCTACATAACCCAGAAATCATTTGCCTAAATTTCTAACGGTCTAAGAGGGAATCATAGTTCTTCGAGACCCTATTCAGATGACTGCGTGAAGAGAATCATCTGCTTTATCTACATCATCCAGAAGTGGAATATCCAAGTTTATTTTTGCCTCAACAGCTGTCGCCATATGCTTGCTCTTATTCTTAGTTACTTTATAAGATAAAAGCTCCTTGTCTTTCACAACTTGACCTTCCATATAAGTGATGCCGTGATTCTCAGGATTAGTAGGTTTCTCTTTATCTACCACCAGTAAATTATTATTTACATCTTGTACATCTGTCTTTTGAAGGCTCTGTGAGGTGGATAGGCTAATTGCCATTTACTTTGTCCATTGTTGCATGTCAAGTATCATATCTTTGTGGTTGTGTAAATACCTCTCACTTAGGACGGGCTTGGCAGGCGGATTCTGAAGGAGGGATTCCAAGCGGTCTAGCTTGGTAGCCAAGAGCATGAGCTTACTCCAGGCTCCTATTAGGACAGAGTTGGAATCCCTTCCAACTGCCTGAAAAGAACCTCGCTCCCTAATACGTGATTCAATGTCCTCTGCTAACCACATTGACTCCTCCATTTCGTGGATCCATGCATCAAATAAAATTATCTGTTGAGACACCATCTCCCTCCTCCTCCAAACATGTAATGGAAGGAAGCAGCCAACTCAATCCCACTACATTAGATTTGGTTTAATCAGACAGATCCACAAAAATGTTTTCCTCCAGTTCAGATGTTTATTTTGCAGAATGCTTGCATGAATCAAAAATTTTCATTTTATTTTTATTTTTATTGTTTTATTTTTAATTTGATGAAAAACTAAAATTTAGAAAGAAACTAAACTTTCTCTAGATTTAGTTTTGTTTTTTTTGTTTTTTAACAAATGGACACAATGATTTGCATATTGAAATATGTTTTGATTAAGCATATTGTAAAACATTTATTTATTCTTGGAATTAGTCTAAATCATCCCTATTTTCGGATCCTCAAGATCGTACAAAGACACAAGAGGAGAGCATACTTATTCTAGGTAAAAGCAAAAATGAAAATGAAAGTAAATGTTGAAAATGAAAGCCTAGCTACTCTATACTAATTAGAATTTACAAATTAGTTACGTGTAGGTAAACTTCTAATGAAGCCATTCACGTAGCATTGACAACAATAGATTCAGTAGCAAGTTTTCAAATGAAAAATGAAAATATTTGAAAATGAATGAGTCTAGTGGTTGTATCTGTAAATCAACTAAATAAAAATAAAAAGACTAATCTAATCTAATACTTACCTAGAACCATTGTTCGATAAATCTTTGATAGGCAGAGTTTCTCTCACTCAGATCATGATGTAACTGCTATTCTTCTTCGATCTACTGTTCTTCTTCCTCGATCTCCTGTTTGAATGGTTGTTCGCCATCCGATACATAGGATTATTCAGATGTTGACTCTTCGGTTGTTTCTTGGGGAGTCGTTGAACCTTTAATCCTTGTCAAGATCTTTTCTTCCAAGGAAGAAGAGATCCTGACTTCTGCTAGGATCTGAGTGAGTAGTTCCAAGCATAAATATAAACAGACCCTACATGCCCTGATCCATAAGAGGTCAAGCCCATTACAGTATCTTGAATGCGATGCGTAGGCTGTTCCCCACGTCTTACCGCCTTAACACCTCAGAGTTAGGAACATGTCTAAACACACTTGCATGAAAAAAAATCAAACTAAACTTCAATCCATCGTGCCTCCCTGACAACGGCACCAAAATGTTGGGTGAAAATGTGTTCGTTTAATTATGTTGTAGTATTTGCCCAACTATTTAATTTGTCAATCCGAGGTTCGTAGACTTACGAGAAACATGCACTATATATGCAGGACTAAAGTGAAACTAATTTAATCTAAATCACTGGAATTAAATTAATCTAAGAAGGCATTGAAACACTAACTAGGAAAGCAGGAAATTGCATAAAGGAAAATGAATGCAACATGTGAAGAAGTGAATGATAAACAACATATGTGAGCTCACAACAACAAAACTATCTTATATTGCAAGATTTAAATTACAAATCACGAAAGCACAACAATAAAAGATGAAAACCTAAGAATTCTCATTACTCATTATTCATTCTTCCTTCCCCAAATGAAGAGAGAGCACTCTCTTATATACATGGGGAAGATAACCTTCCCATAATTACATATCCAATATATTCTCAAGCATTCTCAACTAATTTCCCATTATTACAAGATATGATGCCACAAATCTCTCAAGCATTTTCAACAACTTTCCCATTATTACAAAATATCGTCCCACAAATCTCTCAAGCATTTTCAACAACTTTCCCATTATTACAAAATATGATCCCTTTGAATCCTCCATAAATCTCTCACATATCTTGGATAAGATATGCCAACCAAATCCTCCATGATTTTCTCCTTAGGAATTGGATGAGATATGCCAACCAAATCCTCACAACAATATGTGAGCTCACAACAATAAAACTATCTTATATTACAAGATTTAAATTACAAATCAGGAAAACACAACAATAAAAGATGAAAAACTAAGAATTCTCAGTATTCATTATTCATTCTTCCTTCCCCAAATGAAGAGAGATCACTCTCTTATATACATGAGGAAGATAATCTTCCCATAATTACATATCCAATATATTTTGAAGCACTCTCAAGTAATTTCCCATTATTACAAGATATGATCCCACAAATCTCTCAAGCATTTTCAACAAATTTCCCATTATTACAAAATATGATCCCAGAAATATCTCAAGCATTTTCAACAACTTTCCCATTATTACAAAATATGATCCCTTTGAATCCTCCATAAATCTCTCACATATCTTGGATAAGATATGCCAACCAAATCCTCCATGCTTTTCTCCTTAGGAATTGGATGAGATATGCCAACCAAATCCTCCATGCTTTTCTCCTTAGGATTTGTCTTGCATAATTATCTCCTTAACATGGTGGAGGAGATATGGATAAGTCTCTTGGAATTAATTCTCTACATAATTCCTACACATCACAAAACTCACATATTCTTGAGATAAAAATATGTGCATTTTCTAATAATTAATCATAAATTCACTTATAATACAAAAATAAATAAAATGGAAAATAAGAAGGTGAAACCCAAATGTATGTATGAAAATGATATAAAATGTTAATGGGATGATGAAATGTAGGGAGTATTGAAGAAAAAGGTGGATGAAAATATGACATTTCTGAGTCCCAACATATATTGACTAATGTTACTGATGATTTTCCTATTGAAGACTCTTTCCCATATGGATATATATTTTAAATATCCATTTATTCACCTTGGTATGTAGACATTATCAATTACCTTGTCGTATGAAAGCTTCCCCCCTCGCTTTTCTCCTAGGGAGAGAAAAATTGTCTAACAAAGTTTCGAGTATTTTTGGTTGAATGGATACCTCTTGTATTAGGGTACAAAACTAATCCCTTTATTTATGTAATAAGCCCATGGGGTAAGTCAGAGTCATAGTTAGTTAAAGATTCAATAAAATATTCATTAATAATAATTGTAATTAGTTGACTAACGTTATAGAAAGGGGACCGCAATTAGTTGTAAACAAGGCATAGTTAATAAATAAAGTGATTAACCTTTGTTATGCAAGGGACCACTAGTATTTAGGGTTTTGGATGTCATTAGGCTATAAATAGTCTTATTTAGTAAGGGAAATATCATCAAGTCTTATTGTAATCGAGCTCTACTCTATTGGAGGTTTCCCCCTTGAAGAGGCAAGTGAACATGTAATCTTCTTCTAAGTAATAAAATATCTTATATTTTGTCTCATTTCATGTGATAATTATATGTTTTGGGTTATACTGCTTCTTATTTCTAGTATTATGGATTTCTCATAGGTCAAGAGTATAACAAGTGGTATCAAAGAAATTTCCAGGGCCAGCTATACCTCCAATTTTCACATAATTGTTTCTAGGCTAGAGATGTGTTCTAACGTCTTTAAACCATGGGATATACCATTGAGTGCATAAATCCAAAGATTTGGGGAGGCATGCATGCAAGAACTAAAAGAGGTGTTCACACTTATTGGAATCCCTTGTAACGCCTGTGGGTACCCCTTTGAGTAGTAGCGCTTTAGACATAACCACACACACCCTGCACTTCCACGTACTCTTAGGCATATCAGAAACCACCTAGGATAACTTGAAACCTAACCATAGATAATTTGTCAGCCATCTTGCTGCTACAGTACGCTCAGAACAACACTCGTGGAGATTACTTGCACATATAATAGGGTAGTTGGGTAGTATGGCTAAGGGTGTGGTCGATCCTATTTAGATAGCACCCTAAAAGATTGGTCCAAGTACTATTGTTGGACCCTTGCATATATTGTAATCTGTAGCACCTCACACTCCTTTGTGACCATAGTTCTCTCCACTATCTAAAGATCACCCTCTACCTTGTCTTCTAGATCAAATCCAGTTGTTTGGGTTTAACTGCCACTATCTAGATTAGATCTAGTACTTGGGCTTTTACTTCTGCCATATAGACCAGATCCAATAGTTGGGGTTTTCATAGCACAAATAAGACACTTTGTGTAGCGAGGGTTTTGACCTCCATAGCCTAGATCAGATTTTTGTAGCACATTTTACAACACCAAGCCCTTGCCGTTTCTTTTACTACAGTCCAGGTCCAAATTTTCCAAGATATTTGGGAGTATCAAGCTTTCTCGAGTTCGTCCACTCCAGTATTGATCAGTTTGTAGTAAAAATACTTTTGTTGTTAAAAATAAATAAAAAGTCCGAGGCCATCCTACGACACTTGTAAGAGACTTAGCCCATAAACTTCAGGATGATGAGCTGGTCACAGTGGTGCCATTCACTTGTAAGCCCCTAATTTTCTGGTAATCACAAATTTTCTCCCAACGTGGCTTCAACTGAACTACTCCACTAGACTCTCGAGCTTTCCCTCTTTCCAAGCATACTACTCTTAAGTAAACTAAAAAATTTGATAGGTTTTGGTATATGCTCAATACAATATATCAAGTTATGGCTGCAGAAAGGGAAGTCGAGAAGGTTGAAAAGCTTGAGAAAAAAATTGAGGAATTTGAGGAGAAAATTTCCACCAATATCTCACAAATAATAGACATTATAAATACATCTTGTAGGGAGGAGCCTAGCACTGATGCACACATAGAAGGAGAATATAGCCATCACATTCAATTCCATGGAAATCACCATTCTTGGAGTTGGTATTTTCTAATGCTTCTTTCCCTATGATTTGTATTTGTCAATTTTTCCTAGTTAGGTGAGAAACAAAAGAAGGAGGATGAGAGGGAAAACGATCAGCATACAACCCTTCATTATTAGTTGCATTGATCTCAAATTCTTCAATATAACAATCAACAAATTTAAGCCTGGGGGAGACATTTGTTCATCTTTCGGGTAGAGAATTCACTGAATCATAGTCAATTACAACATCTCGATAATATTGATCATGTCGTATTTCAAAAATAAATGAAACCATCACTCGAGATTTTTTGACATAACATTCATAATATTTAGACTGAGCGACATGTCTCCTGATAATCAGAAAGTCAATATCTTCAACATGTCGGGGAAGACTTTGAATAATTGTAGAAATATATCAAGGGAAGCTAATTGTATGACTGCTATACTTATATTTCTCACCTCAAGCATGTGTCACTAGTAAATAGGATTAACATGTGCTATTAACATTTCTTCAACTTGAGTAAGAAACCTTAAAAAATGAGGTTTCTCACTAGGATCCATGTTATTATATCGACAAAAATGATGGGCACCTCTTTCACTCTTACATCTTTTGCAAGAAAGTCCTTCAAAATTTCTCAAAACCTTGATTGCAGGATATGATTCTTAGCGAATGTGGCACATTTGGACAACTGACAATCTATATATATTTGCACGAAATATTTTATGCATTGCAATTATGTTTTCATCAAAATGAATATGATCTCTAACGGTCGGACCATGTTGAGAACCATTTGGAAGAGTAAAATTTCTTCTAAAACATACTTCATCTTTAGGAACATGAGATTCCCTTCCCAAATTTGAAGCATGTGGAATGGATTTATGACAGGGACTTTCCAAATTTATGGTCTGCATTTTGTGAACCTGAGAGGATGTAAAGGTCTCTTTGTCATAAAAGATTTTAAAATTTAATTTCCAGCTAACTATAAATGAAAAAATGAAAAAAAAAATCAAATACATTCAAAATTTACATTTGTTTCTTGATGTGGATGAGGGTTATGAGATGATTTCTCTTCGCTTCTAACATAAATGGATGGAACATTTTGGGATTTAGTTTCTATTCCTCTATTCAAATGAGTTCTTTCCTACTTCAACAAAATAAAATACATTATAAAAATAAAGATTAAAAAATGTAAAACATATCAAATACATGGAACATCTATATTAGTTTTACAATTTGATGTTTTGGATTCCAATTCTCCAACCTAATAAGATGAAATCGTGTTTTTTCCATAAAAAGTTATAAAATACAATGTCCAAACAACTATAAATAAAAAATGAGAAAATAATCAAATGAACCCAAAATTTACATTTGTTTGGCGATGTGGATGAATGCTATGAGATGGTTCCTCTTCACTTCTAACATCAGTAGATGGAACATCTACAAAGTTAATTTGTATGCCTCTATTAAAATGAGTTGTGTCCTATTTGAAGAAAATAAGATATGCCATAAAATTCAACGTCCAACCAACTAGAAATTCAAAAAATGAAAAGAAAATAAAAAAAATGAAAATTTACATTAGTTTATCAATTTGATCATCGAGTATAACACACAAGATGGTTATGACATGCTTCATCTTCATATCTCATATTAGTAGATGGAACACTTTGGGAATTAATTTCTAGACCTTTATTAAAACGAGTTGTATCCTATTCCAAGTGAAGAAAATAATTTATAAGTTTAGTAAACAAAAGTTTGTAAATATAGGAATGTAATAAAACAATCACTATTGTAGAAAAAATCAAAATATCATTGCGTTACCTCTATTGTTCCACGCGAAATGTAGGAATTTACAGGGTAAGTTCCTCAAACAGAACACCAAAAGGACACCACTCACAAATATATCACAGATCAATACACTAGTATTTTGACGTTGTTAAAACCCTCAAAGAGGGAAACATTCCACAGCCTGTGCCAACGTGGCCACTACAGGCAATTTATTAATAAACAATGAAAATTTACATAAGCTTCTCTCATGCACGGTTAACTTACAAATGACCCTCCATGTGCTTTAAATAGAATTCATGGACCAATCGGGTGTGAAGCCATGGATCAAGTGTCGGTAATACCGAGGAGAGAATGAACCATCGGATCACTACATATCGTGACCGTCAGATTGTAAGTTACAAATGTACATAATAAAGAAACACAATTTACCTAACTCTATACTAGACCAAGTTATACTTAACTATTCCTATGTGTCGG